>JAMQGT020007548.1:0-27893 GCA_024447675.2 Pterophyllum scalare | reverse complement strand
TCAACTGAAATTTACATCTAATATTGTCTCAAGCTGACACCTCCACCCTAAGTCGCCCATGTAAACAAGTATTGATGCTTTAGACACAACCGCACACATACACACACACACATGCACGCCCAAGAAAATCAATGGAATGTTGTTAGCATTTATATGGCTTTTGCTTGAATATCACTAAGAGGGAGCCTGCGAGCAATAGAAACAAAATAAAAAAAGGATTGCTAGCAATGTTGTCCACTTAACGCAGTCCATAAAACACCACTCCAGACTAAATGGTTTGTGTTTTAACACACAGATTCATGGCATTCATAAATGTTTAGTGTCACTTTTAACCTATCACAAGCCAGGGTAATTTTATCATTTATCCACAGTTTATTTATAGGCAAATCCTCTCTGTCACAACTAAAGATGTTGATTGGAATAATAATACAAAATGTTGAATCTGGATTTACTAGGGTAATATTTTTCTAATATGAACCCTGCTTAAAGAGGCTGCTTGCACGAGAAGCTGCCTATGGATTGTACCTGATATCAGTATTCCGGCCAAATTTAGATCACAGGTATCCATTTCCTTTTCCTCCTCCACCTCTCTATGTAAAAAGTTAGATATCCTGACTGAAATCTGCATGAGGAAGGAGAAGAAACAGAATAAAAAGGAAAAGGAGAGAGGAGGTGGAAACCTAATCTATAACTATTGGGGGTAATCTTTTGATTTCCCTCTGCAGCTAAATCAAAAGGTCTATTTGCATTTTTTAACAGATGAGGTTTTAATTTCCACAGTTCTGTGGATTACCTCAATTCAAAGCACCCTGTCAGAAATGGAAAGATCTCTATCTTCGCCCCTTTCTTCACACTCTTCCCTTCCTCTCCTGCTGTTGTATGTACATGTGGATGAGAAAAATCAGACATAAGCATATATAATCATACACACACACACACACACACACACACACACACACACACACACACACACACACACACACACACACACACATATATATATATATATATATATATATATATATATATATATATATATATATATATATATATATATATATATGTATGTATATCATTGCACATGCTACATTTACATTTACTGTTGCTGAAAAGAAAAAGTGGTATACAGCCAGACATCTGATAACTGAAGTTGTTGCTTTGTTGTTGTTGTTGCTGTTGCTGTTCTTCTTCTTCTGCAAGGGGACACTTTTATCATACAGGCATCAGTTTGATGTGATGCAGTAAAAACGAAAAAAAAAAAAACTTATTCCCAGGAGTATTTCTTCTCTTTTAAACAACAGCTCTGGTTTTAGGGACAGTGAGAGTGCCAAGCTGTTTGGTGCTGAGGGACAGGTGGAGGCTGGGGGAGGCGACGGCAGCCGAAAAGCAATTAACATTCACAAATAGCGTTAGGGAAGCTATCTGCAGAGGTTACACTGGTGCTGAATGTCACCTACTGCCTGGGCCCAATTCCTTCATTCAACCCTCTCATAAGGGCAGACACTCTTAAATACATCTGCATACAAATGCAGTGATTCAACCCTCTTAAGTGCATTAGCTCTGGCTGCTTCTCGGAGTCACAGTAGTAATATCTCACTCACTATTTGTCTATGTGTGCCTGAAACGAGGTGGAATAATGATCGATTTTTTATTGACTTTGTTGAACTGACTTCCATTGGTCTCCTCTGGGTGTTTTGTTTCTGGATTTCTCAATACATTATTCCCTTTCCTTGCCAATAAATCACAGCTTTAGTTTGCAGTTGACATTATGACAGTGTGCTGTGTTTCATTTAGAAAATGTATCTCCTTATTGTCTCCTATAAAGCAAAAAAGCAGTGGAGCACAAAAGTTAAATGATCCCAGCTGGGGGAACTGTGTCATTACAAAGCAATACTAATAGGATACAGTATGTAAAGTATATATAAAGAAGAATAAAGACATGCATTCATCAAGTCATTGTAGCGTTATAATTGGAAAAAAAAAAAGAACAGCAGAAGAGCTTCCTTGAAACAAAGTGAAGAGAGCCAAAGCATTTCTTACTGCTTTGTAAGCTTTGTTCTTTTTGCAGCAGATGAACACTGACATACTGGGGAAAGCCACTAAATATGCCAAAGGGCTGCAATGTTCCTACACTGCTGCTGAGGTTAGTGTGCTACCCTACACCCAGACAAGTCAGCCTGGGTGTAGCAAGGCAAAGAGCAAGAACAAACACAGAGGAAGAGGACGGAATGAAAGTAGTCAGTAGTGAGAGGCCTGATACTTTTATTTAATTTTATTTATTTAATTTCTTGAGTCATACAGCTTGAAAAGATGCTCTTCCTGAACCTTATAGTCTCACCTTGAGGCTGCAAAAGAGAACTGCTGGAGTCAACAACACCAAGGAAAAGAGAAATATTGCAAAAGCCGGAGTTAGCCACCGTCTCTGTCTTCCATTCCCCCTCTACCTTCACTCCACACTAAGTAGCATACTGTGGCATTAAATTGGGGGGGAGTATTAAATAAGAAAGATTTTTCATTTTTCACGTCTGCATCTGGCCTTGACTATCTCTTTCCTTCTCCCTCATCTGTCCATTGGCAGCACACACAGCCGTGAGCAGAGCTAATTAAATGCTTCTAAGTGAGTCGCCTCGCCTGCCATTCCAGCCTCAGCAAAAGGTCATCCTACTCACAGGCATGAGGCAGACATTTCTCATGACTGTTTTCCTTTTGAGAAATTTAGCAGATTGTTAATTATCAGATTACAAGTTTGCCTTTTTAAAGGCCAGGACGCTGCCCCGAGTTGCATGACTGGAACAGAGAGAGAGAGAGAGAGAGTGAGATGAGAAATAGAGAAGACGGGGTAAAAGCAGTGAAGATAGCTGAGGGGCTCTGGCTTTTCTCCTCTTTGCTCGAGTTAAGTCAGGGCTATGATTTGTGATCAGAAAGAGAGAATTTGGAATAGCAGAGGAGAGAGGATCTCTGTTTGACAGTAACCCCTGTGCTCTCTGTCTGCTCCCACCAGCCCCGTCTACCTCTCCTTCACTCCACCTAAATTCAAACAGAGACTGTAAAAGGAACACAAGGCTGAGAGAGAAACACAGGCTTGCCTTCTAGAGACGGCCGTACCATACACAATCAAAAATCACTGTTTCACAGAAAAACACAAAGAACACTTGTTCACTCCTACTTCACCTTTCATCACTCCCCCCCCCGTCCCCCTATGCTGAATGAAACTCAAGGCAAGAGTGATGTCAGCTAGGCGACATTTTGCATTCTCCTACTAAAGGCAAACCCTATGGGAGTTGTCATTGTTGTCACTGTAATGATCAAGGTGGTGGGGGTTAAAGATGTTGTTGTTGGATACCCACGAATAACTGCTGGGAGGCTGTTAGTGTGTTTGATGCATTTTCTGTGCTTGAAACATGCAAAAGTTTCTTATGCTGACTTTCTACACATAAACCACATACTAAACATCTATCTTTGTGGTGGAAATGTCCCCGGGATTATTACCATCTGTTTCGCTATATAGTTGCAGCTGAGCCACGAGGGATCTTAAACCTCCATTTACAAGAAATGCTCCACTATCTTCTAAATTGCTCATGTTTAACAGTGATTCTTAAGCCAGATCCCTCAGCACCCCCTGGGTTTAATGCTTTTCATGGCCATCAATCTATAAATTGATATGGTGAGTTAATGAGCCAATAATCAGCTGTGGAAATGGGCAATAGGAAGTCATCGATGAAATATCCGTGCTTTATCCCTCTTAGCTGAAAACAAAAGGGTGCAAACACTGGCCTGTATGTGCAGGTTGTGAGCAGAAGTGGGCAAACTTCGGTGTTCATAATTAAGTGAGTATAATAACAGTTGAAGATCACAGTCATTTTACATGATGATCATTTTGGCTTATTGCTCATCTTATGGGGTAACTTCTATCTAGTGGTTAAAAATAACCACAGACATGTCTTCAAGTTAAATAGCATTTTGAGGTTCTTTATTTGCTCCACTCTGGTGCAAAATTCAAAAGGGAATATTGCAACTTTTATAACATATCTGACAGCTTCTACGGTTACTTTGTAGAATAATATTTTACCTAAAAACCACGTAATGAGCTTATAAAATATGTACTGTCACAGGGATTAAATTACTGAAAAGCATAAACTACTTAAGGACCGGTGCTTTGCTTACTCCACAGAGCACAGAAACACTTCATGATAGCCATCGCTAAAGAACTGTGAAGTGACAGTTAATTAAACTTGAGTAAATAGCTACTTTAGCCTCTAACAAACAATCAAATAATTAATTACAGTCATTAATTATTAGTAATGTTATGATTTAAACTGATCTCATTAATGTGCATAATACAAATAAGAATTATATTGTACTGTATCATAGATGATAGATAACATTTACATTCGGGAGAGGCTCATAGCATTTTATATACTATTTTTATTATTTATTTTATTTTTTTGTTACTTACTGCCAAATGTTATTGTGTCTTTTAAATTAAGTTTCCTTACTGATCACTGAGCCTGTCCTCATATTCAGGGCTTCAAATACTGCTGCTCGGTTAAAGATGCCGACGTCTAAGAGAAACACGCTTCTTTTAGTGTGACACACATGTTATGGTAACAGTAAGACTAGTTGTTGTATTTTATGCAAGTACTATGGATGTACCTTTGGTGCCTAACCCTACCGGTGACAATAAAAGTATACAAAAAAATGAAAATAAAAAAACAAACGGCAGCAGCCCAACCTGCTCATCCGCTTCTTATATTGTTTATAAGCATCAGTTGCAACAATAGCATATAATCACATATATAATAGCCATATAATTACAAAACAACTGATAAACAGTTAGTAAACATTATTAATAATTAAAAAGCTATTAATTTGAGTTAAATAAACAATACTCAGCATTTTAAACACTCATTAATATAATATCTTACCACATGCATCAGGGCAAATAATCTAATAATATAATATTACAGTGTGGCAGTGGCTATTCCACCATCTGATGCAGAATCATTTATTTAAATCCCCTTTTAAATGTATAAATTTATTTATTACTTATTTATTATTATAATTTTTTGTGCGACAATGCTATTTTCAAATGACTCCATTCACTACAGGTGCTGTGTTTTCACACACACACACACACACGCACACACACACACACACACACACACACACACACACACACAGACACACACACACACACACACACACACACATACAAAATCTCACACTGATGTGTGACACTGACAAAAGTGACTGTGACAGATTTTCATACTGCAGTATAATGAGTCTAAATAAATAGATGGGAACTGAGAAGGTCTAGAAAGTCTTGTGTCAAACGTTTGTGCAGATTGGATTAGAAAATGCACGTTCTTCATCAAATGCATTCCACATTCCTCTCACGGTTCTTCTAACCTTACCTATTTCCCATTTTCTGACCTTTACCCCAAATTGGTGATTTGTAACTAATGTGCATAAGATGATATTTGTGTCCCAGCCCGGGGCGACCAATGCTCTCTGTCCAAACAGCCCACTGCCTAGCCAACTAAGTAAATAAATGGGACAAGAAGAACAAATGAATAAGGAGATGGATGTTCCCTTCTTGCAGACACTGAAGCCTAATTTGAGCTAATAAAGGACCACATCAAGCATGACCCCTTACTGAGAATGGAGGGTCGATGCAGTGTCTAAGAAGCCCAGGCAATTCCAAGTCAATTGCTCACAGGAGCAATTGACTTGAATCTCATCAGCTTCTTTTCACTTTACAGAAAAAAAGATTTTGGAACAGGGAATGAGGAAGAGTGAAATGGAAGGGAGAAGAAAGGTAACTGACAGCTAGGTTTTAAAAACAACACTGGTTGCCCTTTCAGTGCTCCTACATCATCAGCTCAGCGTTAATCTGAAAAGGAACCACTTAAGAAGAAGCTGTTGTTTCTTATACCTTCAATCGATGGATGGTAAAATGGCAGGGGAGCTGATGAGACGACAAAAACACAGTAACAAAATTAGTCTCTAACCCTTTCACTCCTGCCTATCTCCAAGTCTCTTTGGAGTTAGCCACTGATCTGTGGGGCGGGGGTTATGGGTAATCGCCAGAGCACTCCCAGCACCAACTGTGATCTGATTTGTGGCAGAGGGCAGCCAATTACAACCATCGTGTCACTTTGTGCAAGACTGTTACTGCCTGTAGGGCTGGAGAGGGAGGGAACGAGAGCGGAAGAAGGAAAGGAGGGAAACAAATTGTGAGGAAGGAGAAGATGAATAAGGAACAGAGGAAGAAGGAGGAGCTGGCAGAGTTTCGAGAAAGAAGGAAAGGCTGCAGAAAGGAATGGTAATGAGCAATAAAGAAAGGGCAGGAATGAGGGAGAGAGAGAGAAATTAGATGATTATTATGTTATAATGTACAGGATAAATAATTCTCTTTTTACAACTTGGGGCTTTACTTTTGTAACTTTCTTGTGTGTCTTGTATATCTATAACTTTTCCCTTGGAGATGCGTGGTTGAAAAAATATCTGCGATAAATACCTACACAGAATGCCTACACACATGCTGCTGAAATATTATATTATAAGGTCATTTAATACACTAATATTTTAGTAGTGTACATGCATTTTCTTTCACTTCTCACGATAATGTTGTAGTCAGAAATCACTAACAGTGCTCTTCTTGTTTAATCATAAATCTGATGTTTTGGTCAGGCCCTGCTGCGCTGTGGAAACTGGCATGACAATCTGCACACGTCTGTGCATGAATTACAAGAATACTTCATTTTCCTTATATTTGCTTAATAGCCTCTATGCCATGTTTCAGCATCTTGAGTACTATAATTGTAGGATCTTTACCTTACAATATAAAGTGCCTTGAGGTGAAATCTGAATTGAAACTGAATTCAATTAAATTGAGCCACTGGGATGAGACTTACACGCATCTGACAGACTTTTCATTTTTGGCTATTTATATGTAATTTCAGTCATAACAGTAATATGATTTCTTTGATTTTTTTTTTTAATATATTCAAACAATTAGAATCGGCACTCTTAACAATGAACACATGGCAAAAAAAATTTTTTTTTCGACCACACCAAAAACCAGAGAGCACTGCAAAATGTGGCGTGCCAGACTCCTGTTTCCTATCATTAAGTTCATTTCCTTTCCATAGTCACTTCATTAGCACCCATGTTAAGCTCTGCAGAATTGCTAATAAGTTAATTGAGGGCTTCTTAAGACTGTGTAGGTGACATTGAGAGGAAGGTTGGCCTTACTCTGTGTGAGAATGAGCTTTGCATAATATTTAATGGCCACTTATTCTCCACATAGTGAAGCTGTAGAGACTTCTGCGCTCGTATTGTCCTGCATGCACACGCATGCAACACAGGCACACACACACACACACACACACACACACACACACACACACACACACACACACACACACACACACACACACACACACACACACACACACAATTACAGAACAATACCTTCCCACGTTCCTGCTCGGAGTGTGATGTCAGTATTAATTAAACACATTGTGTGTGTGTGTGTGTGTGTGTGTGATGAGTAACCTTCTGTATGATGGGCTGAGATGAGGGTTTAAGCATGAAATCGACTGCATTAGAGTTGTGATTGCTATTCCCTCTATCACATACACAGTTTCACTGCAGTGCAAAGGTAATAGTCTGTTTTCATCTTTTGATGTATTTGTGCCGGTGTCTGTGTGTGCATGTACACGTGTGTGTGTGTGTGTTTGTGGCCAGACAGGTTGACAGTGCATGCAGCGAGTCAGAAAGAAGGAGTCAGGCAGGCAGGCAGCAGCTGTATTGGGACTTCCCTTTGGGGGCAAAGGTTTCCTGCCTCTCTCTCTCTGTCTCTTTGCTTCTCTCGTGTCTTCCCCCAGAGGCTTTGTGTAGACAGGAGAGACTGCCATCCACACACTCACACTTCCTTCAGCGCAGACCAATTCTACACCCACCAACAGGCCATAGATGGTTGTCTAAGTGTCAGAAGAAATATAGAGTAAAGTGAAATATTCAAAGGGAAGTCTAGTATGGTAATTCAGTCTCTTGAGTTTCTGTTTTGCTCCAGTTATGCGAGTGTGTGCTTGTGTGCATGCTTTTTGGATATCAGCACGACAGCTTGATTGGCTAGCTGTCCAATGTCAGAATCCCCACAACAGATCAACCTTGAACAACCTTTCTATCCACTGGATAAGGTCCACTTACCTCCGAAAGCTCTTATCTCATTCACTCATTCACTGCAGTCAAGAAAGTGGGGAGAGATACTGCAGAGTGGCTTCCTTTTGAAAGCTTTGTACTTTGAAACCAGCACAGGATACTGTTGTATATTAAAAATTTTGCATTTTACTCCTTTTCTACCACACTTAATGCAGTAGTTCATTTAAAGTGACTAACTGAAGAACACTAATGGAAACCAGGTATCAAATGATTATTCCACGTTATAATACAGGGACTATAACTAAATGAATCTGTTGTTTGCTGTTTGAAGGGTGGAGAGGGGGCATGGATGACCCAGATACTGTATTGCTAACAATTTACCATCAGTCAGTTTTGCAGTTTCATAACTTACAATCGTGGAAGATTTTTATGTAGCGATTTCCCACATTTTTCAAGCACTCAGAGAGCTTGTACATTAAAAGCCATTCATACATACATTCATACAGCGCTTTATTATATGCCTTTATGCACTTTTTACCTGTCACACAGAACACGCTCAATATCAGTAACTCATTCAGGGGCACTTTGACAGAAGGTGCTAGAGACCGAAACATAAATGTTCAGCCTGTAGATGGTCAGCTCTACCCCGTGAGCCACAGCCGCCCCCAAGTCTTCCCAAGAGTTATGTTATCGTGGGTAATTTGCCCCTGATAGGGCTTCCAAATTGGCAAATTGATCTTTGGTAAAGGCCAAAACAAAATGTCATTCTAATGAGACCTATGACGAATATAAAAAGGAACCATGTTACCTCACTGTGAGCAGTGGTCAAAAGAATAAGATCGTGGTGGGGGTGTGAATAAGCTTTCTCCAAGGGTGGTCTCCCTACAAGAGATGGTGGAGCAGAGTGAAGTTATAATATACAAAGAGCGCTGCAAAGAGCCCTGCAGCTTGTGCTTTTCATACATTTTTCCCATTCCCATTGAACTCCACTGTCACTCCCTTGCCTATTCCAGGCTACTTTTCAAGCATTTGCCAGACGCATGTCATCTGCGTTCAGTAATGTGCAGTTAGGATTTTGGAGGAGTGCACGGGCGCACGTCTGACGTGGGTGAACGCCACCCCTCCGCTTGCTCTCTGGATGGAAATGTGTACACAGATAGACAGATTTGCAGGACCATAAATTACATTTCAGAATGGAGCCGCTAGATACCCCTCTTCATTTAAAGGAACTAGTTGATCTGGTCTAGGTGTCTGATCAGGATGCCTCCTGGATTCCTTCCTGGTGTGGTGTTTCAGGCTCAGGAAGATACTGAGGCAGGCTGAGGACATGCTGGAGAGGCTTTGTCTCATGGTTGGCTTGTGAACAATGTGCTCCTGGCAGAGCTGTGGGACGGCTGGGAAGAGAGAGGTGTGGGCATTTCTGCTTATACTGCTGGCCCCACAACCTGGACCTGACAGAAAATGTGCAGACGGATGGATGGATCAGCCACTTTTGCTTTCCTGTTATAGTTCAAAGACTATGTTATGATAAAAATACAAACTGTGTTTGATTCAAAACTGTGAGGTCCATCTTTCCAACAGACTGAGTAAAGTAGGTTAGCGTTTAAGCAGAATATTTGGACTGCATGTCAGATATACAGATCTGTTGCTGGAGAGGAAGCGTCGTGGGCATAATTGTCCGTCACTTTCCGAAATCTGACTTTTGCACTCACTTGAACGGCTACCTGGAGAGACTGCTGAAAAATGTGGACAGTTCTCCCATTCTTATAAGAGCTCATCTCTTCACTCCCTTCATCACGGTTGGCTGTTCACTCTGCCCTCCAGTAGAATGACTATAAACACATTTTAAGTACTAATTCTGAGACCATAAGCCAACCATTGCCCACCCCATTATTTTACTGGCAGTGATGTAGCCTGACAATGCTGCAGCTGATCTGTGCCTTCTGAGGAATGTAATTACACATCAGACTCTAGCAGCCGTGGAGCTACCAGGTGAAGGCAGCGAGAGCTGTAATTAGCTGGCTTGTGTTATCCTCTAGGTTTCTGATGCTAGAGGAGACTAACTGCTGGAGTTTTACACATTCAAGTGAAATAGAAGTTGTTTACTTTTAAAAGTTTGTATAAAAGACACTCTATATCACAATACAAGTAAAAAATAAAATAAAATAAATGAAAGCAGCACAGGTAATATGTTACCTTGTTACCTTTGGTATGTAATGACATTTAAATCAGACTACCTCAAACTCTTCAATAAACTAATATCTCAGAGTTTGGGGTCTCCATTTGATCATGTATAGAATTTACAGTTTTAAATATATAAATAAATAAAAGGAACACATAGTTTCTTACCAAGGTGAAATTCAAGACTATTTCTTAACATTTTCACCCTATGACATTACTTAAATGAAATATCTGGATACTTCCTACACAACTGGTCTGGCATATTAAAAACAATTCTATTATTGCTATCAGGCAGGCATCTCTGGCACAGAAATCAGAGCAGTAATTTGAAGCGATAACACCCAATTTGTATGAATTTGTTCAACTTGGAAATGAAGCTCATTACGCTTGAGGTCTTGTTAAACCCCAAGTGAGAGAAGGAACATGAATTTGAAATGCTTTTGAAATACAGATGGGCTGCTCCGTGTTGCTAAATGAAAATGTGAAAGCCTTGCAAATCAAATCATGACCAGTCTGGAGAAATCACTTCAGTGCTGTGTTGCATTCTTCTCTCCAGGAAATATCACCCGAGTGTAACGGTTCATTTTATCCTAAAGAGGCATATATTGCCAATAAGAGTACTGTACATGCACGTGAGTTGAGAGTCATGTGCAGGGAGCTCAATCAGTGAGCTTTGTAATGAAGAAAGAGCACACAATGCGGGATTACCAATTCCACACACAGCTGGAGTGCCTGCTGTGAGTGATACCTGCTGCATGTATAGCGATTTTGTTAAGTGAATCTCTGCTTTCTCCTGCAACCCCAATCTCAGCTGTTCTGTCATGCTGGACAAGTAGTTATTGAGCAAAAGATTGAAAGTAAGAAAGAAGAGATTGGGTGGGAAGACTGGAGAAAGAGAGGGAGGGCTGGAAGGGCAAGAGACCTGGCTGAAAAAAAAAAGTGAAACCACGAGGGCACGGGATGAATGTGGGTAAAGTGAGAAGATGACAGAAAGCAGATGAGCGAGAGAACGAAGTGTTGGGATAATGGGCAGAAAAGAGAGAAAGGGAGGGATGGATTTGACTGAATAAATAAGAAACACATCCTGACAGAGACAGTATAGGCAAAGTGAAAGACTGCCCCGGGAAGCAAAAGATGTGGTGGAAGGAGAGGAGAGGACAGCTCAGCTTTGCTGCTTGCTATTCCAGGTGTCATCTTTTCCAGTCGCTGCTGATTAGTGCCTGAACATATCTCCTGGGGAGAAAATTAAATATTGATCTATTTTTCTCTCTTCATTCTAACCCCCATCCTCTTTTTTCTTTTCTTTTTTTTTATTCTGCTTCTTTTTTTGTATAGAAAAGACCACAACCGATGGAATTTCAAATGTGACTGACTGCTCGGGGGTGAGCTTTTCACAAATGACAGAAGAAAAAAATGAAACAAAAAAACAAAACAAAAAAACAGCCAACCTAAAAAATAAATACATAAAAACTCGCCCCCAGTGCTTTTGAATTTGCTCACCCAATGGTTTGCTCTTTTATTGGCACCCGATCAGTACAGTGAAAGCTACTGCCTATTACATACTTGCCAAAACTGCGCCCATACTGCCACTGCAAACTCCAACTCGTTGTTAAGCTCTCCACCTGATCTTAAGGGAAATTAGCCGATAAATGTACTACTACATTCACCACCTAGCTGCTGCTATAGATGGATGAATGGGAACAGGAAATGCTTAAATGAGGGAACAAGTGGAAGAGAGGGGGATCAGGATGGTAGTCAGGCACCACTGTCATAAATCCCCGAGTCTGTGGTTAGGCAATTGCATTGCCATTAATTACTTCTGAAAGTACACAGAAGTACACAAGGACACGAGGATACCATATGACCAGAAGGTGAATCATATATAAAAGGCAAAATAATAAAACTATTAATATCCTTCACGCTCAGTGCAGCCTCCTATCCTCTCAGGTGCTATCATAAATCCACCTGCTCCATCTGAGTCCTCTGGGTGGCATAAAAAGAACAGCCAAGCATTTAAATCCTCTCCTTTATGCCCCTTGTACCTCGTCCTCTCTCGGGTGTCCTGCTCTTCTCCGCGGAGCACTGGCTTTCATTGTGACGGCCTCAGCTGTGAGGGCCCAGAGTGGTTGTGACAGGCCAGGATAGCAGCCGTTCCCCACTGTCTGGCAGGATTAGGTCTCCTTTTTCAGGATAACTCGGGGAAGCCTTCTGGCACCCTTACCTGGCTTCTATAGGGTTTCCTCCACATGACAGAGCAGACTAGGCCACTATGGATTTGTACATGAAGTGCAGCTGAGATAATTTTAAGTATTTTAAAATGTATTGTTCTTGGATTCTATGTAAAAAAAATCCATGTCATTAATTGCAATTAAATATTAACATGGGTTTCTGCTACTTTGCCCAAGAGCCTCTCGAGGTGCTACAGTACACCTGCTTGTTTTGAATGAAATAAAAAAAACATAAATGTTAGAGTTTAGTGTAATCACTGTACACAAACAAGACTACCATATGGCCAGAAGGACGAGAAGCCTCCTCCACACTACAAAGTGTATGATGTGGTACATTATGGACTGTTTAATGAAGCATAACAGTAAGCAATACCGCTTCTGTCATCACTGTAAATACCTTTAGGCTGTCTGAAATAAAAATGAATGTTATTAATTTTTGTTGTCCGTGCAAGGTTTATTTTTCTATGTGAAAAACAACAAGCAGAGATGGGACAATTTAGCTTATTTGCCGGACCCATTTCAAACAGGTATGATAATGTGGTTATTTTGGACAAAATCTGTCTGAAATTATATCTCTGCCCAAAACACATGATGCACATGCTCTCTTCCTAACTATTATGTTGTAAATAGCAACCTATATCCTATCCATGAAATTAAAAATACTGTTTTGTTTTGGCTCCAGTCTGAGAAACATAAGCTCTGATGGTGTCTGGAGGTAGTGCCTACGGGTTGGATATACATAAGAAGGCAACAAGCTGGCTGAATGCTTCTGAAAGAGGTTCACAAAGACATCACACCATGTAACCAAAAGATGAACTGAAGTTGTTGGCTAGCTTTTTTTTTCTTCTTTTTGATCATGATCCAAATCATCCCATTTCAACCATATGGATATAGCTAGTAAAATCTATATATTGCTGGCTTCTAAGATATATTGGTAAACTGTGTTAAGGTGGCTGTTTGGAATGCAAAGATATAATATATGAGATTAAGATATCACTGTGGATTGTAATATTGGTTGTGTTTTGGGGGAAAATTATAACTGGTGTGTTCCAGTACCCTTCCCCGATCTGATGCCCAGCAGAACTTAACACACCACAGTCCTGCAATTACCTCTTAAGGCCACAGAGGCTCCTACTGCCACAGAAAAACTTACATAGTTGCTTCAGTAGAATTTATATGAAATCCTTATGTAACACATTTTGTGTCTCCACTAATTAACTTTGAAGTTGTTGTTGTGTAATTATAGTGTTTGATAATATGTAAATGAAGAGCAAATATGTAATGGTTAGTTTTTTTATGCTCGTGGAAAAATGATTACATTTAGGAAAGCTCATTAAGCTGGAAGCTCAGGCTGTGAAAAATATCTACATTTGAAAGTAAAAGTAAGAATGATTTTTAAAACAAACATTCAGTTAGGTAAAACACACAGAAATACAGCCATCATTAAATAGTGGAAGTGGCATGTCTTTTGTCTTTTGTCAGTAATTGTCCTCAAGAGATGCCAGGGAGTTGCCATTGGCTTCCTTCACAGGCACAGGCACAGGCAGAGCATCAGCTGGCCATGTCTGCTGTATGTAAAACAGTAGTGTGAAATTATGAAATTATCAAGTCATCATAGACTGTGGACCAATTGTTCACTGTGAAATGGATTAAATCATGCCAGTTGCCTCAGTGTGGAGTCTAGTGTCTGCTATACAGCAAATGCATTCATAATGACAAAGGCAGCTGTACAGTAATTATTAATCAGGGAGCTGCAACACCTCTGCAGTCCAGCTGAAACCAAATGCACCACCACGCTGTTCTAAAATAAGGAAGTTCCTCGCTGGAATATGTATATGCTGTGCCACAGTCACAGAAACCACATATTGAATGTGAACCAGTTGATTTTCTTCTTATCTGAATGGATTTATGTTTGATGTCACGATACAAATAAATCAGACAAACGTTCAGCTTTTATGTTCTATAGCTAAGCTGTTTGGAAAGGTTTACAGTGGCAGGCAAGGCTGATTTCTGCACATAGATGCTGAGTGTTTGTCTGCTGTCTGATTTTGGTTTTCTCATCATCTGTCAAGGCCTTTTAATAACAATGTGACAGTGTGAAGAAAGAAAGAAAGAAAGAAAGAAAGAAAGAAAGAAAGAAAGAAAGAAAGAAAGAAAGAAAGAAAGAAAGAAAGAAAGAAAGAAAGAAAGAAAGAAAGAAAGAAACTGCTTGCCAAGCAGGGGTCGTTTAAGGGTGGCCAATCATCCAATTATCTGGATAAAACAGGTGGCACCTCATTGGGAAAGCTCATTAAAATGGCGTTCAGTCTCAGCTCTTGGCTGCCTCTGGAAATGAAAGCACATTTCCTGTTTGGCCTGTTCAAATTTTTCAAATAAAGTCAAGCTTGGTACAGGAGAGGCTTTCCCTGACACTGAATAATTGGATGTTTGGATCTCAGGCAGTCAAGATTTACTTGCTCTTTCTTTAGTGGAATCTGCAGTGGACTGGTCATCATGATGGAGTCTGGTCCTAGGCCCTGGGCTTTTTCAGCAGAGTGAAGCATCCCATCTGTTCTGGAGTCAGCCTTGCAACGCAAGAGCTATTTTGTTGTTTTTCCCCCTTAGTCTCATGAGTTTACAGTGTCTGTTTAATGGCTCTTTATGGTGCATGAAAGTTCAAGCTGAATATGTGGCTCAAAGTAGCAGTACCTACACAAATGCATAACATAATACACACATATATTATAAAGGCCTTTTCTGCTCAGAGCTTCTGCGGGCTGCTGGCTTTTTCCTCCAGTACCAGTGGTAGTAAGAAGAATCACACTCTGGCGTTTTTCTCTGTATCGCAAATGGTCCATAAAAACAAAGGTCAGGCATTTTTCCATAGCGATTGCTCACCAATGTGGAAATGAGAGGTCGATTGGGGAAAAAGTGAGAATTGGTTTGCAAGCACCTGCTTTACAGTTACCATGTCAGGGACAATAAGTCTTAATGGAGATAAGGGGCAAACAGGAAAAAAAGCACATAGTGTTCGTGCAGCTTCAACATTTTAAAGCTGGCTGTCCAGTCATTATTTGTTCTTCTTCTTATTATTGGTTGTATTTAACAGTTCAATGCAACTCATTCATTAACTATGATAGCACCATATTATTTCCTTAAACACCCTTAAAAACCATCATCACATGCTTCTCCGAGTGAGCACCTGAGCTTAATAACACCGAAAACATCAGCAACACATCCTCGGTCTCTTCATCTAATTAATGCCACTAAATATTAGTGTGTTACTTTTACAGGAATTATCTTAAACTTGTAACGCTTTTAATGTGTCAGTGACTCAGAGAAGATCTGATTATAAGTAGTCTCATTATAGTCCTCAAATGTGTGTGTGAAACAGCCACCAAGGAACAGACACCATAATAACAATGAAGTAATCTGGAATTTGTACTGCAGTGATGAACTCATCTTGAGGCCACAGCCTGTAAGGCTACAGACCATACCATACAAACCAGCCCTTATAAGCAGGTGTAGTTTACTGTGAGTTTAAATCACCCTGACTTATACAAACTCCTATAGGTGAAACAGTTTCAATCCCAGGTTTTTGTTTTTTTTTTGTAGCTGCAATTTACAGCTGTCCCATAAACATGTCATATGCAGGCAATATAAAGTCACTGTTCTGAAAAGAGGGCAGCTGTGCGCTCACTGAATGCTTACATGTGTGCTGCTGTGCCTGTTCTGCACCTTACTTGTCAAAACGTTCAGATTACGGGTTGAAGCTTTTTAGCAAACCACTCATCCAAGCAATGGAAATGAATGCCAGAAGTAATTTGTCAAAGGAAGCCCGGGCAGTAAAGTCAGATTAACTAAGCACACAAACAGGTATCTTTTACTTATTTCGGGCATCTTTGTGAGATCTTTGTAACTCGCTACTGTACTTGGGTAGCTCCGAGGGGTGCAATAAACAAGGACCGCCACTTCTTCCTGACTAGAGACCTGACCTTTCTACAGTAGCTGCCCCTCAATTTGCCAACCCACACATCCATACAGGTAGATAATAGGCATTCTCAGGAGTCACTATTGCATCTATGTGTCTATATAGCGTGGCATGGACACACAGAGAGTACCTTAGTGAGTGCATTCAAATGTCAGGCATATTTGTTGGTAAAAGGCCACTGACAGGGATGGTATCTGCTTGGCAGTAGAAGTTTGGAACAGATGTTATTAAAAGTAAATTCGTAAAGGACAGAGGAGCAGGAGCTGTGGAGAGAGAAATGCAGTGATCAATAAAAGAATGAAAACATGTATTTTATATATTTGTTATCTACATCAAAAATAAAAAGGGTTCAGGGTAGGAGATGTTGATAAATTCGCCTTCAGCGCCGCAATCATCACTCAGTTCTAAGGTGGTGTTTACCACAAATTGCGACTGTACCCCTGCAGGTCTGCTTAGTCCTCGAGAACCTTGCTGCAACTTTCATGCAGTTATTTTAGTTTTACACCTACAACTTTCCTCTTTGGTTCAACCTCAAAGATCGAAAGAACATGCTTTTTTACCAAAGCACTAAATAGTCAACAGTACATCCAACCTGTCTAGCACCTACAGTAACAGCAGGTAGAAAAAGTTAGCAACTTGCTGGTGAACAAAGTCAAGCATTAGTAATTTAATCATGGCGACCACAAATAGAAATAAAAGGCAGACTAAATATTAGATTACATTTGTAAATGGATGAGAATGGTAATTATAAAACTCAATATACTTGAAATGTAACTTTCTTGCTACCCTTCAGCATAACATGGCCCCACCCCTAAGCTCTGCTATGGTGAGTATCCAAGACATTATCCCAAGGCTCACATGAGACTAACCAATTTAAGGAATTCTTGAGTCTGCAGCAGCTAGAAAGAGCTTTAAGTGTGTACTCAGAGATTTTCCTGAATCCCATCTATCAGAGAAACAGGGAAATATTTGATATCGCCAAGATGAGGCAAAGGGACTCATAAGTTGGGCTGACAGTTGAAGAAGAAATCATGTTTGTAGATTCTGTCTTAATTTACATTTTAGATTACCAGCACATATCAGCTCTGTTAGTCTACTCTGAAGGGTAACACAGCTGGAAAAACAATCTCCTTAAAGGTGTGTTTATAACAATAAACTATCAGAATTTGTCTGAACGCGGATGTTGAACTATAACCGTCCTCAGTGTGCTGATAAGTCATTCCATTTTCTTAACTGCTTATCCAGTTCAGGGTTGCGAGGGGATGTAGCTTATCTCAGCTGTCAAAGGGCAAGAGGCCTATCACAGATATGTTAAGCCTCAGTGCTCGTTACCGTTAAGAACATCAAGCTAATGCACTCTCACAACACCTTCCAAGCGGATGCCATAGGCAACTGTGCCAAAAGGCATCTTTCTGACACAACCGCAGCTCTGGTAGCCGTGCCAGAAGTGAACAAGTGTTTTCTTTGAATCTCCCGGTCAGAAGGAGTTTGCACATTCTCCCTTTGCCTGGGTCGGTTTCCTCCCACAGTGTAAAAGACATGCAATACACATCACTGAAACCTGTGTGCCTTCTTTAAGGTTAATTTAATTTAATCTGGACTACATATTTATAGACAGACTGGTTGTTTCCAATATTTCCACACTGTTGTCAAAGGAAGTGCTCCGAACTTCTCACTTCCTGTCTACAGAAGTGAAAATGGAGTCATCTGGAATCTAAGAAGCATTTCTGTGTGTGTGTGTGTGTGTGTGTGTGTGTGTGTCTGCTTGTGTGTCTTCACATTCTCACAACTGTTTCAACCTGAGAGTTGGGTGGGTGTGTGTATGGGTGGTGCTGGTAGGGAGAGGGGTTGGGCAGACTTAGCTGAGTAATTGAGTGTTTAATCCCATCAAAGACTGCTTCATGCTGTCCGCTTCTTCCATAATCTGCCCATAATTATACACTCACAGCATCTCACACACATGTGCACAATACAAATCTGTTCGTGCACACATAGGCTCTGTTCAGCTGATTATCCTGATAGCGATGTAATACCAATGGCAAATCAAGCCATCTAACATGTGTACACACTAATGATCTTTACATTAATGTCTAAGGAGGGTGGAGCTCTCTGTCTGTCACATTTACTGCATCAAGGTGGATGCTCATTAAACATGGCAAAAGTTTCAAATAACATTTCAAATCTGTGTGAGCCGAAAGCTCTAAACACTGTTTCAAAATAGTTTTTCTACTCTTGGCTCTGCATGATGTCAGTGAGAGACACCACACCGCTCTGGCAGTAAGAGCAGAAGCCCCACCCACTTTTTTTTTCTTTTCTAAAGGGGCATCCAATCAAAGGGAGCTGGTTTAAACGGAGCAAAAGCAGCTTATTTCAGACAGTGGATTAACCAAGGGGCTAAGCAAAGGCCAAGTATAAGATAAAAAGGATTATTTTGAACTGTGAATCATGCAAAGCTGTTCCAGTAGAGTCTAGGCAAGAAAATATGCATAAAATGAGCATATTAGGTCCCATTTAATACAGCCTTTTATGGGCATAGCTCATTCCTTAAGCTAATACATGCTCTAATTAGAACTTGTCTTTCTGTCACCATGAGTAATGTTGTATAAGAAAATTGGTATTAGAAGTCTGAGCTCTGGAATTTATAGTCTTGTGAATTAATGAAAAGCAGTGTTTTCCCATTATTATGCAACTCTGTGCATAAAGGCATTTAAAAATTGCATCGCATTTTCTCTTACATAAGAGCAACTGTGTGCAAGTTTCTATCTTGTTGATGACACAGTGTCTACTGTCTTCATCTAGTAGTGTTTGCTGTACATTCTATATAAGCCCCAGATTAATATCTTCCTCCATTCTTTATAATATCATTCCTGTCACTCACTTTATATAACTTTTTTCCCGTTGCAGAGAGAAATCCATTAGTGTCCGTATTTGGTTTCAGGTTGTCCACAGAGATACAAAACCATTCATCTGTCACAGTATGATATATATGCTACACAGTGAATGAAACCCACTCTTAACCTGTGGGTCAGTGCAGTGAATCGCTGCACTGACACATCTTTGATCAAGGTACTAAATGGCTGCAACAGGATAGTTGTCCCACATAAATCCTAAATGATTCAGGAAAGCCAAAGAAAAAGAGGCGAAGGAGGGGGAAAAGGAGGTGTTTTTTTCTTAGCCTGGCATGGCCAAAGGGGGTAGCACTGATGGTAGTAAATAATATGGTAAATACTGACGCTTTTATTCCTGAACACTCCCATCTGTCTAGCCCAGGGAGAGAAAATAAATGCTGGTAGAGTGGAAGAGGCAGAGGGAGTGCGATGAACCAGCAGGACCTGCAGCAGATTAGAAATGCAGACTTTTGACTAGAGGCACCCTGAAACCCAAATCAGCCTGGAAAAAATTTGGTGTGGAAAAATGAGTGTGTAAAACCTTCGCTGCACCATCAACCATCATCAATGTGACCATGAGCAAAAGCACTTCATCCCCGAGATTGCTTCTGTAGGGCTGCTGGTGGATAGCAGACGAATGCATTTATCTGCAAAATTTACATGTGAATGTTGTTTAGAATGTGAAGGTGGATGAGGCTACTAAATGCAATTAGAAAATACATACTTTAAAGCTTCTTAATACAAAATGATTAATGTAATAATTAGGTCTTAATTAGAAAAAAAAAAGATTTTTACCAATAGAGTGAGTCACTGGATGGCAATGTTGGTGTGCCTGTCAGTCTACTGATTTAGTGCAGCTTTAATGTTTTTTTCAAGGAATTTCAATAAAGGTAAAGGCTGAATCCTAATTAAAAAAAACCAACAAAAAAAAAAACAGGTAAATTCACTGGAATAGAAAGTCTTGCAATTTTGTTTAAATATTGATGACCTTTTTATGACTTGCATTTTGCACCATCATTGGTTAAAAAAAAACAAATGTTAATTTAGCCACATTTCCACCCAATGTACCCACAACTTCAATCCCACGTAATTAAATCTAGGAAGTAAAAGCTTCCACAGACATGTGATTATTTGCATTTGCATTGCAGTGTAAAGTCCAAAACGTTTAGGGAAATAAGACTTGTAACATAAGAAAAAGCAATAGCTGTTTCTGCAAATTGTTCCACTTGTTTTCTAGCAACTGGCTGTAATGCAGAGGATTATATAACAGTAATGCCATATAGAGCAAGGGACAGGTCACACTAGAGCTACAGGAAGCACTGAAGGAGAGTCAAATTGCACTGCTGTAGATGTGATTTATTGCTTCACAAATTGGGTCATTCAGTCGGTGGTAGAAAAGAGATGAGTGGTACTACCAGGCTGGATTAAAAAACATCTGAAGTGCTAAACTTAAAGCAAATAACCCAGTTTTACAAGCTATTGTGGAGATCAACCTTGAATCACACTAGATGTTTGTAAAAATTCTGGGAGTCCTCAACCAACACTCGCAGCCCCCCCCCCTTCAGAAAAGCACTCAAGGGTACTTCTGAATGAGGTTTGTGCATATTAACAACACAAGAATGGCACGATAATTAAATAAATCTGAGAAAAAAAATAAATAAATAAATAAATCTGAGAAAACATTGTACCTGATAAACAAAATTTTCATAGTTATTGTGAGCTTGGCTGCACAGAAAATATGAGCATTACTCTCAATGTTGAGAGTGGTGAATGAATCAGCTGGTGCCACTGCTGTGCAGTTTCTTATATATTTTCAAAGCCTTTATTAAAGGCTAATTTAACTGCTCTAAATATTTGAATCGACTTATTTATGTCAACAAAGTTTTAAAAAAGTATAAATGAGGCTGTGTGAAATTTGGTTATAGTTAGACAAACACAGATGTTTGCCTGGAGGTTTAACTGACTGGTTGCTGGTTGTGTTCTGGTACAGTGTTCAGTGCTCTTACATTCTTGCTCTAACAGTAAGAAGGTGAGATCCTGCCAGGCGGCTCAAGCCCTTTTTGTGTAATTGCATGTCTCTGTGTGCCTGTGTGGGTTTGCTCTTGGTGCCCCAACATCCTCCAAAGTCCAAAGGTATCTATACTCGATTCATTATTTATTCTAAATTGACCTTCAGTGTGAAAGTTTCTATATGTGTCAGCCTTGTGAAGGGCTGGTGACCTGTTCTGGGTGTAGTCTGCTTTCTGCAAATGTTAGTTGAGATAGGCCACTATACCCCCACACATTCTTATTCATCATAAATTGTAATGCACTTTTACCTCCCCATTGCATAGGAAGTAAAAATGGTGTAGAAATCTGAAATATTCTAGTGTACAAATATATAATATTTTAAATGAAGGTTGTTAAGATCTTTTCTCTCATCTATCACAGTGTCAGGAGATTTAAATGCATAATAAAGTCACTGCGGTTGCACACAGCATTTCAGATTGTATTTGAAACACATATATTATTTCTGCTGATGAGGAATGATTAGAGATGTTGCAGAGTGCTCCTCTTCCTCCTCATCAATAATACATCATCACCAACATTTCTTGGAGTTGTAAGACACATAATTACAATGTGGATCATATTATACATAGCTAAGCAACTAAATTAAATATTATGTTTAGTAAAATATATAAATCTGCATAAAATAAAAGAAAGTATGAAGCAGAATAACAAAAAAAACACATTCTGTTTGTGCTTCTGCAAGTTAAATTCATAAAAAAGTCTCTGTGTTTATTATAAGAGGCAGTTTTCCTCATGTTTTGATGCAAATGCAGCTTTGCAAAAGCGTTTCCACCAAAATTCTAATGTGACAGCAAATCAGCATATCCACAGTGTCCTCTCACCTCAGCGCAAATGTGTTTGGTGCCAAGAAATTGCCAAATGAGTGCAGGTGCAAAAAAACAGACTTCAACAACAGCATTATAAATATGTTTGGCACTGGACATTTCAACTCCTTCCATATGCATTTATTAACCCTTTCTGCCAGAAAGTTTCTGATGTAGAATCTCATCACTGAAGAGGTCCTACAAAGAAAAACATATTATTGATAAAACACATGCAAGCAAAATAAGATTACACAACATGAAAAGACTAAATGGAGGAACAATAACACACACTCACACACACACACACACACACACACAAACAATCATGTTGGTGTATACATCACCGGGACTATTTCATACAAAGAGATGAAAGAGGCAAAACTATATAATTTATGCATCATTTATAATGTTGTACTCAGGGGTTACAGGCTTGTGAAATACTGGATTAAATCTTGTTGAATTCAGATCATCCACCAAGAGCAGTAAACCTCAGAGCAGCAACAGCAGCAGCAGCACATGTTGGATGATCACAGCCTGGACACAAAGAAAATTTACTGGAGCACACAATAGAAAGTAGTGATTCTTTTACCCACTCGGAGCAACTACAACCAATCTTAGAGTTCCCCCATCTGCTGAATTCCACTTAACTGCTGATTATACTAATTTTTCTATTTAAGTGTGGAGGCAGAGTCCCCCTCTGCAATATAAGCAACAGCAAATAGAGCTTCTTTTTTTTTAAATTCCCTTTCACTGCTTGTGTCCTACATAACAGATTCAAGCCGAGTGCATTTATCAGAATTAGAGATTGGATAACATTTGTATTGTTATGCAATAATATTTTATTATTATGTTAATATATCACAGGGTTTAGTTAGCTTTGTGCAAAAAAAGGTCCACCAAAGAGCCACTTTTTTCTTTCTTACTTAGAGTACATTTCATAACATGTACTTTTTCACTTTACTTGATTCAGTACTTCAACTTTTACTAAAGTATTTTTTTTAAATGAGTATCAGTACTTCTACTTAAATAAAGAATGTCTGTACTTTTGTCACCACTGCCACTCACACCTACAGCGCTCCCTTTCTGATTTATTAGTTTTTGTCACACTTACATGTCTTGAAACAAACATTAATATTAGACAAAGATAACAAAATGCAATTTTTAAATGATGATTTCATTTACAAGGCGAAAAAAAGGCTATTTAAACCTGCCTGGCCCTGTGTGAAAAAGTAATTGCCCCTAAGCCTAATGAACTGCAATTAAGTATTTGCAATAACTGGCAATGAGTCTTTCATATCACTGTGAATGAATTTTGGCCCACTCTTCTTGCAGAATTGTTTTAATTGTTTTAATGCCACACTGGAGGATTTTTGAGCCTAAGGTCATGCCAAAGTATCTCGATCAGATCTAAGGCCAAACTTTGCCTAGACCCCTCCAAAATCTTCTTTTTTTCCCCGTGCCATTTAGAGGACTTGCTGGTGTGTTTCATATCACTGTCCTGCTGCATAACCCAAGTGAGCTTGAGCTTCAGGACACAAACTGATAGAGCAGAATTCATGGTTCATCATTTACGGCAAGTCACCCAGGTTCTGAAGCAGCAAAGCAGCCCGAGACCATCACACTTCCACCACCATGTTTGACTGCTAGTATGATGTTTTTTCATGAAATACTGTGTTAGTTTTATGCCAGATGTAACAGGACACAACCCTTCTGAAAAATTCAACTTTCGTTTTGTCACACCACAGAATATTTTCCCGAAGGTCTTGGGGATCATCAAGGTGCTTTTTGGCAAATGTGAGATGAGCCTTTGTGTTCTTTTTTGTTGGCAGTGGTTCTTACCTTGGAACTCTCTCATGGATGCCATTTTTGCCCAGTCTCCTTCTTTTTGTTTAATCATGAACTCTGAGCTTAACTGAGGCAAGTGAGGCCTGCAGGTCTTTAGAGTTTGTTCTGGGTTCTTTTGTGACCTCCTGGATGAGTTGTCGATGCACTTTTGGGGTAATTTTGGTGGACAAGCCACTGCTGGGAAGGTTTACCACTGTTCCAGGTTTTCCCCATTTCTGGATAATGGCTCATATCATTCTATACCTTTAAAAAGAAACCTTTCTATTTCTCAGTTCCACCACATATTTTGCATATGTTTGGCGGTGGCTGTACTTCAGGGGGTAGAGCAGGTCATCTGCTAATCGGAAGGTTGGTGGTTTGATCTCTGGCTCTTCTGGCTGCATGCCAAATTATCCTTGGGCAAGATACTGAACTCAAAGTTGCTCACTGGAGTGTGAATGTGTGTGCATGTTACATAGAAAGCACTTAGGTCTAGAAAAAAGTGATTGTATGAATGGGTGTGAATGAGTCAATGAAGACATACTGTATAAAGCACTTTAAGTGTGCAGGTAGCGTAGAAAAGCCCTATATAAGAACCAGTTCATTTACCATATGTAGCTGTGACAGATTTCAAAGAGCAAATGGCAGATGTAGAACAAAGATTTTTAAAAAGAGGATAAATATGAATGGGTAAAGCAAGTCTCAGATCATTTTGAGAATAAAACATAATTTGAATGTTTAAACACCACTTGGACTTGACAAAATATGGATAATAAGATTAAATATTACCATTCAACATTCACCTTTGGCTAAGGGTATGGCCCCTCTTATTCAGAAATATTAACCCTCTACTCTTAAGGATCATTAGAGCCAACCATTACAGACTGCAATTAAATGATCCCCTAATCTTAGAAGCCAAAGCAAAACAGCAAAAGCAAAAGAATTATCAAATGATCAATTATCAATGTGTCTTGTCTGAGCTATGCTAACACAGAGCATATGCAATTCTTAAAAAGAGGGGGAGACATTAACACTCAACTCTTGCAGCATGACCTTTTTTTTTTTTAGCTTTACACACTTGGCACTTGGGTCCTAAAGGCCACAGTGATGAAATGGACATTTGTCCAATGGACAGTGTGGTTTATTAGGTGAGTAAGTTTGATATCTGCCTGACTCAGACCTAAGTAAGATGTGGTTCTGAGTGGATAGTATTACCATGGGTCATTGTCATTAAGATGGTGCCGGCATGTGTTTCATTGTCTAATAGAGCGTCACACACCGCTAAGATGCAATAAATAAGGAAAACTGGATTTCTGTGGTGCTGGAGATGCTAATCCATTTTTGTGATTATATAAAAGCCCAACACCTGCCCCACATTGTGGTGAGGCTGCACATGGATTTCTTCGTGGATAATGGCTCTTACCATGGTTCACTAGAGTCCCAGAGCCTCAAAAATGGCTTTGTAACCTTTTCCAGATGGATAGATGTCCATGACTTTGTTTCGCCTCTGTTGTTGAGTTTCTTTAGATCTTGGCATGATGTATTGCTTTTTGAGATCTTTTAGCCTACTTCAGTTTGTCAGACAGGTTCTGTTTAAGTGATTTCTTGCTTCAACAGGTCTGGCGGTAATCAAGCCTGGATGTTGCTAGTGAAATTAAAATCACCTGTCCACAAAATGTGTTTAATCACAGTTAATTCATGATTTAACAAGAGGAGACAATTTTTCACAGGTAGGTTTGGATAGCTCTTTCCCCTCATAATTTAAAAACTGCATTTTGTATTTACTCGGGTTATCTTTGTCCAATATTAAAATGTATTTGATGATCTGAAACATTTAAGTTTAATGACAAAGACCCAATAATACATCAATAGCACCAGCTCAGAGAACAGTGAAAGCATTTGTCTTCCTTTTTTTAAATTTTCAGACTGAAAAAAACAAACAGGTTGTTTTTCGATGATAAAATTGAAATGATGCAAAGCAATGAAAAATCTCAGAAAAGCAGGGATTTTATTCCATTCAAAATTAGTTTCAATTAGAATAAACTGTATTATAATACCTGCAAAGAAATGGGGACGTTGTGTCTTGTATATCTGCATGGTTAGAAAGACTTGAAGAACCAAACAATGTTTCATAAAGGAAGGACAAATTAAAATAGTCAAATTTCCAAATGAACCTAATCCAGTGTCTTCTCAATATGGGCTGCAGCTGTTACAGATTTCATCGCTTTGGCATCCCAAACTGTTTGCATGGACCCCTCAGTCATATCTATAGTGAGATGGAGACAGTTATTGCACAACAATTGATACTCAACTGAAATTGCTATAGTCTGCCTACAGTTTCTGCACATTTGGAAGACACTTTGCAAACCACCTTCAGGCTCCTCTTCCATGCTGAATCTGACTTCATCAGTGTCATCTGTTGCCACTGATCCTGCCCCTTTCTCTACAGCAGTTGTGCTGTTGCACCCCCCGACTTTCCGTGTATGCACATTAAGGCCATATAAAGTCCAAATTTAAACTGTGTCTGAAAACAAAACTAACAAAACTTACCCTCCTGTAAATGAACGGGGCAGAAGCAGCAGGAAAGGGTCAAACCTTCAGCACCAAAATTAAAGAGGACAGAAAGAAAAAAAAGACATGCCAAATATGTACACTTTTTTATTACGTCAAACACTCACACACACACACACACACACACATTTACTCATGCGCCGTGAAAAGGTGGAAGTGGACAAACATGCTTGGTGGCCAGACTGACCCCTTGTCTTGCTCCAGTGTCTATCAGCTTAGACAGTGAGGGAGCCAGGGGAGGTGGTGAGGGGCGGAAGGAAGGGGAAGAGAACCATGATAGGACGAAATGAAGGAGGCAACAGACTGCCAGATCACTGTGTGGCAGAGTAGTGTGGCCTCTGGCTCTATCGCAACTGCTGCCACTGCTACTTCTGTGGCCGTTGCTGTCAGATGACGACAGGACAGAGAAAAACAGAGAAAAACAAGTGAGGGTCAGGGTAGGGAGGACAACGCTGCTGATTGGAAAGACTGCCGGAATATCTTACTTAAGTAGAAATGCTGTCACCTTGTTTTTCTTAATTAGATGTGAACTTAAACTTGAAATGCTGCAGGGCATACTTCTTGACTTTCTTATAGCATTTGGTCTCGTAAATCCCTCATAAATCCCATATTAGCTTCTCAGCTCAGTGCTAAACTGAACAGTTCAATAAAGATTTGATGACTGAAGTATTTTAGATTTTATAGTGTCCTGTGATCTTGACAGTATATCTTTTTTCCCCATCAAAGTCTAGCCCTGCCTTGTCTATAAACTGACATTTCTGATCCAGGTAATTATATATCTAAGCACACCTGCAATCACAGTAAACATACAAGCCCCTGCAATTCTAATTTGGATATATTTTGGAGTATAATATGCTGGAGTGCTTCTCACTCCTCTAATTTTTAATTCAAAACAAAGGCTCACTCTGTCTCTGATTGCCTCAAAGGTTTCAGGTGTCATACAAACTTGCAAACACAGAGAAAAACACGTGTGAAACAGATGCTGCACAGCTCACACTGTTTTTACCAATAACATTTTAGTAGTAAAATGTTGAATAATTCAGTGAACAGATTTAGCTCATATTAAAAAAAAAACATATGAAATGACTGTATAGTGTAGGTATGACATCGCACTGGAGGAACATTTGCAGCTAAAGTAGTAATTTTGTTGATAGCAATACTAACGGAACCAGTAGGCTACAAAACCACA
>JAMQGT020007547.1:0-14134 GCA_024447675.2 Pterophyllum scalare | reverse complement strand
GAGAATAGTCAGTGTGAAGCAGACTATACATCTTCCAGCATTACTCGTACTGCTGACAACCCTCAGCCAGCGAGTACAACCAGGGCCTATCCCTATCTTGACTCCAGGCATATTCTACTTTATATCTATGCACGGATAAGACAGCGGCTCAGCCATCATCTGGGGATATCGAAAAAACTAAATTAGTAGGTTAGGATATCTGTAGGGGTCGCATCACTTCTAGAACAAGATGTTAGATCCGTCGTCCAGCGAGGAGGAATCTGATGGGATAGTGGAGGAGGAAAGCAAAGAGGCAATGGCACCCCAGGCCGGATCTCGCATCTCTCCGAGCAGGACCAGCGAGAGCTCGGGTGGACTAGCGCCCAGCAGCAGCCGCAGCAGTGCCCGTCCGACTAGCCCGAGTCCCTCGGCCGTCAGCGAGGAGAAGGAGGATCTGGAGAAGCTGCACAGAGAGGAAGAAGAGCGCAAAAAGAAGCTGCAGCTGTATGTTTTTGTGATGCGATGTATCGCTTACCCATTCAATGCAAAACAGCCCACAGATATGGCAAGGCGACAGCAGAAGGTAAGAGCCCCTGGTGCAGAGGCATAATTAATAACCACATGATGACGAAATGCCTCCTTTCGTATCGTAGATGTTGTCATTGATGACCTACATAAGCTAGAGCACAGGTTTGGCCACTAGGCCCTATCTGATAAGCATGGAGACAGGACGGTGCCAGTGAGAACACTGTTTGTTTGACGCAAAATGTTGAAATCCTTGGAGCATGACAGGAGCATATACAGTAAAGGTGCTTCGAGCTCAGGATAGTGAAGGGACTCATGGTGCTGCAGAGCTGCAGGCTGAGTGCAGTCCATGTTCCTACAGCACTCTAGCTCGTAGATGAAAGCAGCCCCACAACCCAGCAAGCCCATTAAGTGAAAGGACGTTCAGGAGATGGTGGATGGCAGTTCACAACGGTACAGTGTCGTTGCCCTTGTTGGCCTACATTTTTACCGAAGTCCCGATTTCAATTAGATATGCAGCTGTATAGCTAAGATGTATATCTGTTTTCTGCCTTCTTGGCGGCTACCCAACCCCAACCCGTTTGCGCCATCACTTATCCCGTCAATTTGGCCTCCCAAGGTGACTTTTAGGCACAGACCTCTTAAATAGGGTAGCTTAATAGCCTCTCTTCTCTGCAGATGATCTTGGCTCCTCTCAGAGGGCTGCAGAAAATTAAGGGCATTAAAACATTTTCAACATTTACACATGTTTTTTTCTTTTACTATTTTGTTTTACAGAGCATCTAGCTTATGGGATGTATATACCTTAGCTACTGTAAAGGACAAGGCCCACATCCTGGCTTCTCATGCTGCTGTGTTGGTCCACTGATGTTGATGCCAGTTTTGGGTCATGCTGTCCTTAGTGTCAAAGTCACCATGCACAGGCCCTACTGTGCTGAGGGAACGTTCAACTGATTGTTAGTGAGGATAATGCCCTTTATGCACACTGACTACTTGAATTCTAGGCAAATATGAATTAAGAAGTATATGTATAGGGATGAGCATGCTTTATTTAGAGCTGCCTTAATACTCAAACCCAATCATCACATTGTATGAGAGTATCAGGTTCTTGAATCTCTCCTCAGAAGGGAGAAGTTGATGTTATTCATTGTGGTTGGGGGACTTTCAGAAGATTCATTCATCTCAGTTAATCACAGGGTGATCACTCATTCATTTCTAACACCATAAACAGTACCAGGGAAATTGAATTTATAAGTGCTGCTTTTATTTAACGTGCAGACAACTTCCTCTGGTCACTGTTAAGCCATATGGTCTGAATTTTCTGCTGACTCATGCACAAGTCCATGTAGGAGGCATAAACCGTGGTGTTTCCATCCATTTGTTTGTTTGTAGTCTGTTGAGCGTAGGTTACTGATAGTCTAATGCATGCCTAGTAATGCACTTTCATATCTGGTAGCTCAGGCAGCCACAATTCTCTGCTGTGGGTGAGTGAGTATCTGGACAAGCAATCAAACCAGGAACTCAGAGTGTGTCTGTCTGCCCACAGTCTAGCTGTTTTTGATTTCATCCATCCATATGCATAAAAAAATCACAGTTAATTAGTTCAATCCAATCACTTGATGAGGATGATTTATTACTCAGAACCATTAACAACAGTGAGCATTAAGTCAGTTACTTTCAGGCAGTTGTCTACATTTACAATGTCATGGAGTTGTACAGTGGTTGTCATTTAACTGCCATTTAATTATATTTCTGTGTTGGGTGGCTATGGAGAAATAATTTATCATGCAATGTATTTATTTGCAAAAAGAATATTTAACATTTGTCCAATTATGTTGTTTCTATGGATTCCTCTGAGCCCTGAACCTCCTGTGAATGTGGGCTCCTCAGATGTCCTTAGACAATAATTTATTAAGGTAATTCCTCACAGTGTTGGCGGCACAATCTAATATGTGGCCTATTACAATTTTAGCTATTATAGATTAGTCACAGGAATACGATGAAGCAATTTCTGTAATGAAAAGACTTAAAAGCCTCAGCAAAACATGTGGAGCAGCTCCATGATAATCCGTTATTAGAAGCTCTGGCACACAAACAGCAGTGATGGGCTATCACAGAGAAACAGGCCAGGCTGTAGACTATGCAAGCTCTGCTGCTGCTTCTTGAGTATGTTGCCATAACCTTGTGGAAGATAAGCCATGAGGGCAGGAACAGGAAGGTGACTCTTTTCCAGGGTACAAAAAATATTTTACTGTGCAGTCTGAACAACGTCTTAAAAACAGCAGCATGAAGGCGTTTGCTCCTCACTGCTGGTGTATGTGCAGAATTGAGTGGTGACACATGTGTTTGCATAAAAGGCTAACTATCTTGGGACACACACAGAGAATGTGTTAAGCATTGAGGTTACAGACAGATTGTGTTGGTAGAAATTATGAAATTTTAGCATCATTGTGATGGTCCCGGAGGGCAAAAACCTCTTTCATTTAATGGGAATAAATTGCATAAACTGCACACACAGAGGAGTTAAAGACACGCTGGCAATAGAGTAAAATGACAAATTTACTCTTTGTTTGTTTTTGCTTTGTTTTCAATGTGTAATGCAAAAATAAACGTTTTGAGTGGCCAGTTTGTCATTTGGTCTGTTGGTCAGAAAATTAAAATATCATTTAGCAAGTATTTGGCCTTTAATTATATTATCACCAAATGTTTATTAAAGCACGCATTTGCGTGCCAACATGCTGAACTTCAACATAGTAAACATTACACTTGTCAAATGTTCACATGTACGAGTGAGAGCATGCTAACAGGCTGATGTGTGCATCTCAAAGCACAAGAAACACAGAACAAACAGGAACTAAAACTTTGCTCTTTGTATTTGATTCTGCTTTGATTAAAAATGTAGCAGAAGAAAATATTTGCAATCTGAAATTGCAATCTGCAGTCTGATTAATCAAACTAAGCATATTTTCTTTTATGGATCACAGTTTATGTATAATTCCAAACTGAGTGACTGTCTGTGTCAGATTTTTTTTTTAGGTTTTTTTTTTTGTGTGTGAATTACAAAGTGTGATTCCCTCAAAGATAATTTGACCCAATCAGCTCATCAGCCAGCAGGTTTGCTTAATAGAGTTCCTCCTGGCTCAGCATTTTAATGCTGTACAGTATGTCATTTATACTACGAGTGAGAGGGGCTGTGAATTGTGCAGCAGGGTCTGTGATGTGAATTTGAATTAGACTGAAGTACAAACTGAAGTTCACCACACAGGTGTTTGCAAACAATTGTGGGAGTCCAACCGTGAACAACTTTTACCCAGGCTTTGTTTTTGTTTCATGTTCTCATATCATAAACCATTACCACAGCTTTGCAATGCACTCATGGGCAACCTGCTGTTTTTGGAACAGATCTTTATGTATGGTGAGTTTCCTCTCCCCCCCCCCTCTCCCCTTCTAATTTTTCATTTGTGTTTTTGAAAAACAACACAAATCAAGCTTAGTTAGGTTTATTCTTTCATTAGGATATTTGGGAATATTTGTTAGGGTAAGAATGAACACGTTAAGAATGCAAACAAAACATTGTTACGGCAGTTTCTTTACTGTCATGTAGACTTCCCTGTGTTAGCAGCAGCTACTGTTTGTGTAAATGCAAAATGTACACAATTTCACCTATTTACTCCTTTAAAATATAGTTTAATTTATTTAAATTAAAATAAATTCAATTTTATTTACATAGCGCCAAATCACAACAAACAGTCACCATAAGGCGCTTTATATTGTAAGGTAAACACCCGGCAATAATTACAGAGAAAACAATCAAAATTACCCCTATGAGCAAACATTTGGCAACAGTGGGAAGGAAAAACTCCCTTGTAACAGGAAGAAACCTCCAGCAGAACCAGGCTCAGGGAGGGGCAGTCATCTGCTGTGACCGGTTGGGGCTGAGGGGAGAGAGACAGGAAAAAAGACATCCTGTGGAAGAGAGCCAGAGATTAATAATAACTAATGAATAAATGCAATAATTAGTTAACTAAATCAATTTTAATCATGATAAGTTTCAGTTTTTAGTTTACTCTTATTTTACAGCTACAACTTTGGCAAAAAACAGAAGATTAACAATACCAGAGCAACAACACTGCCTCAAAATAACTCTGTCAAGTATAGCATACAAGGATAGTATAAATTTAAAACTGTGAAGGGTTATTACAAGTATTAAAGATATTTTATGGAGCTCAACATGCATGTGTACTGCATGATTTTTGAAAAACTGTAATGTGTAGTGTGCATTTATCTCATATCTCAGTGACATGTATATTGCCTCTATTTCTATTGAAAGAAACCATAAAACACACAGTCATATGTGAAAAACACAGTGGCAGAAAGTGGAGAGCTCAAGTATGGCACTGAAATACTTTGCATCATTATGTAAGATCGCTAAATGGTGTTCTGCCTGAAAAATAAGGCCTCCTTCGATAATAACAGAAGCTTCGCTGTCAGTGGCAAAGTCAAGCTTTGAGCTGAAAATAAAACATGTCAATCAGTGCTTGAAAGCTGGTAATGGGAAAAATTGTTCTCTCCCATTAAGCAGCAGACTCGGTAGCAGAACCCCTAATATAGAAGAATAAAGGTGTTTATTGACAGATATGCACGTGGATTCAGAAGAAGTGACAGCTGAAAAGCAGCAGGTGAAATACCCCCTCACCCAGGATCTGTGCAGCCACGTGTAAATTATCACAGCTTCTCAAATTAAACATCCTCTCTATGGGGACATAACGATGGGGGGAAGCTTAGATCTTATTTGTCAGAATACTAACAATGTCTGTTCCTAACAGCACTGCACTTTGAAGGCAGGAAATCGGGACAGGATCAAATTGAGTAATACTTGCTGTCATAATAATCCAACATTTTGGCGTGATAGTCACATGGCAGCCATGTGCCCACAAAACAGGCTACCAAAATGCAAATGCTAGAGCACAGAGTGCTTGCATTTGAATGGATGGGAGCTTATAGCTGGTATGGATGGCATCATGTGAAGGATTAGTCCACATAGGTGGGAAGACGTGAGTGTGATCTGGCTTAAAAGCAATATCCCACATAGGATTTTCTCTCCTTCGACAGCTCTCAAAATACAGGATGTACTTGTTAATTATAGTCTTATGTGTCCTCACCAAGGCTATGGAATCTTGTTGCCTTTTCAAAGCAACAGATACATTTATGCAAACAAATGCTAACCATCAACATGATGTGAGGCAGATTTGTCTGGTTGAGAATAGTTGCTTTCAATGCTGCATTCAATAAGGGCTGGCTTGTTGAGAGAGGACCAAACATTAGTAATTCTAACGTAGCACTTACTTTACATTACATTTATCACTTCACTGTGGTTATACAATTTTTTTTTTTTTTACTGAGCTTATCATAATTAAAACTACTGCTGCATTACTTTTATTTACATTTAATCATTTGGTCTATAACAGGGCAAAAAGCAGTCAGAAGACTTAAACTTAGTGATTTTGTTTGCATTTTTGTTTGAAAGAGGATTAATAATTAAGGAAATGCTAAAAATAGTTCCCATTTGTTGTTATATCAGTGGACTCTTAGATTAATCAAGAAATAGCTTGAGCCCTAATCAAAAAGCTTCCGGTAACCACAGACCATTTTATTGGACGTGTAGTGGAAGAACGCAGCAGGGATCCATTTGTACTTTGTGCCAAATGTAGACATTTACACTGCAGCAGTTGCAGTATTTATAATGCCTGTCAAACTTTGCAGAGACTGAGAATTCATTCTGAGATTGGTAGTGTGCTAGAGCAAGATCAAAACAGGTCAGCACGTTTGACAAAACACTACTTTAACATTGCACATGTGCAGTGTTAAAGTATTATTCATAATGACTGGTGCATTACTTAGTCAAGCCTATAGGTGTGCCATACTGTACCAAGCATGTATGAAATGAAATCAGCTGTAACAACTTCCTATTTTTGGTTATAATCAGATACTTTCTTTTTATACTGTAATTGTGACATAATTACAAGACAGTTTTCTCATAATTATAAGATTCTGATTATGTGTTGTAGAAGATATAATCACTGTAAGAGAGAAGTTTTGTGAATTGTTTGATGGAAACTACAGTGCCAGTCAAAAGTTTGGATGCACTCCAAACGTTTGATTGGTGCTGTATGTGCGAATACATGTCATCACGCTGTCAAATTATTGTTGGGTCCACTATTAGAAGTCATGCAGCTGTTGGTGGTTATTTAGGGCTCAAGAGTTTGTTGGTGCAAATGTGTGCTGTTATAGGGTTCACCATGAAACACTGCTTCAAAGAGTAAAATTACACAGGTATGAGTAAGAAAGGCACAATGAGGAGAGATGTTGAGAGAGAGATTAGTAGTGGTGATTTTCCACATTAAAGACAGGAGAGCTATAGCAGGGCCATTACTGCAGCTCTCCTGTGAGCCTCTCCTTCCCACTCTCTGATGACTCTCAGTGAGGTATAAAGAGCACAAACAGCAGCCCGGAGCAGGCATGAGGCTGCATGTCACGTATTCTGAGTTTTTTATCTTGGGTGCCATATATTCAAGCAACCAGTGCATTAAACAGAGTTGCCACACCAGCCCCTCCCTAACAAACATGAACACTTATAGTCTTTCCGAGGCATTCTTCCTTTGATCAGTAACATTGATGTAAAGTAACAGAGGTTTCACCAAGCACTCAATAATGCAGTAAAACAACATAAAAAACAGACTTAAATATTGTGGCAAAATGTTAAAACATCTCCCAGCGCATGGATTAATGTTGAATCTATAATTTCTTTGTTTTTGAAGACTGTTAAGCCTTCCCAGTCAATAAATATTGGATGCAGGTTGATCTCTCCTATCACTAATTCTACAAAAGTTTTTCAAAAGCCTGATTAATGCAATCTGTGTGATCTTTTTTTTTTTCAACATATCTTGTGCTGCTTCCTATTGGTGAAAACACACAACACAAACCTTATTGAACATCAAACAAAGAGTCTTCTGAGATAATAACCTCTGAAAGCAAATGGGGAGGAGAGCGAGAAAGTGAGAGAAATTACAAAGGAAGACAGTAAGTGATTTGTGATGGGAGGTTGGTAGAAAAGGATTTATGTTGCAGACTCTTAATGAGAGTAATGCACCAGCAATGGAGTTACTGATTCACAGTCAGCTTTGTGTGCTCTACAGTATAAAGTAATGCAGTGGTACTGCAGTATGTTGCCATCATTCTGCTTGATACAAAATAAAGAAGAAAGAAAAAACCCAACAACAAATCTTTGCTTATTTGCTTAGTTATAATATCCTTCCGCATGTATAGCTCAAGTTCTGAGGGCCTGAAGTGATATCTATAAAAATCTCTCATGTGTTAATATTAAAATTAATTAATTTAACCCTCCATCATTTGTTTCACCAAGATTCACCCAACAGAATCTGTGGCTCTTCTTTCTGATTTTTTCATGCATTTGTAAACTGATCAATTCATCGCCAAGTGTACAAAACATACCCATTTAATCATAGGTGATCAGATCAAAGAGAATTAAGACTTTAGTATTCTTATTTTGTGAATGTTCATATTTATGCGGTTTTATGTTTATTTCTGTTGAGGGATTTAATTTCAGTAGCTGAATGAGCTGAATGAGCAAAATGAGGAACCGGCAGAACAGCCTGCTGCCTGTGAGATGGTGGTGTGTGATAATGGATGACACTTACTAGAAGAGACTTTGCTGGTTGTGAACACAGTGTTTTTCTGAATATATCAGCAGCACCACAGCTCCTGAATATGACAACACTGTGAAGACTGGTTATACAGAACCAGAGTCTCTTGTTTTATCCCTGTTTGCTGTGTGTCAGGCTCTGGCTGCAGAGTATGCACCTGGCTGTTTGCTAAACCAGCAGAGTGGTATTTACTCACACAATGCTGTGTGTGCATGTGACTTCAGAACAAATCTATGAGTGCGTGTCTGGTTTTGGCATAATAGCTCGTGTATGTGTTTGTGTATAATTGTAGTTTCGTGACCATAGTCACTACACAGTGTTGGTGTTTTGTGTTTGATGAGGCCTGCTACTGATAGATTTTGTGCATCTGTGATACAGCGCTTGCACCCATACTCTTGTTTGCTGTTTACTCAGATGCGGGCTGGTGGGGTCATCTGCAAAATGAATAACCTTGTTTGATGATAGGAACCACTGATAATGTATTTGCTAAAAACCAACACAAGCATTGAAAGAGGGCAAACAGATGCAAATAATAGAAACATTTGGTTTATGTAACTCCCCTTTATCCAGTAATCTTATTTTAATTAATCAGTTACACATCTGTTTTACCGCTGCCCAACACAGAAACCTGTCCATTTGTTTTGCAGCCATTTAATTTTGGAAAGCAGCCTAATTTAACTTCCCCTTTCCTGACATTATATAACTTTAAGATGGTCAAGTGTGAGTCAGCAAAGCAAAGTCCTTATTGTGCTAAACTACACGAGCTACAGTATAGTACACTGCATTCAATTAGCTAATTACTCCACTCCTCCCAACACTGCAAGAATAGCAGCTACAGTATACATCACAAGCTGATGACATGTTAATTCAGTATGTCAAAGAGATAAATATATATATGAATGTGATCATAACCATTATATACTGAAGATTTACTGTGAATCGGAGGTTAGAAAAAAGTTTAAAAAGTTACAAAGTTTTTATTTGTCATTTCAACCATATACACAGTACACAGTGAAACGAAACGACGTTTCTCCGGGACCAAGGTGCTACATAGAACAATACACACAACAGTAAACAACAGTAAACATTAAAGTGCTCTTGTGCAAACATGTGCAAGGGCGCAAGACAGTACACAATAAATACGAACAATACAGACAAACATGAAACAGGTGTTACGTAACTTATACTCCAAATCACATTCAGGATGACAGATATCTGATACAACCTCTAATCTCAATAATGTGCATTTTCTTTAGTTTTGCACATATTGATAAAAACATTAGAAAACTTAATTCACACCTCCCTGTGTTGGCTTGTTTAAGATCAGAACTTATATAGTTAAATTAGTGCATATGTAAATTTCATTTTATTTAAAAATACTATACAAAATGACAACTAATACTCAGGTAATTTGTGATCATTAGATGTTCATTTTTAAAATGTAAGATATCCTGATTAGTGCCCATGTTGATCACAGTTCTTAGAATCAAACTAATCTAAAGTAAGGATTAAAAACAGAAATATCATTGTTGTTTAAAGCTGACAGATATTCAGTAATTGTATAACACAGTATCAGTTGGTGTTTCCCTCATTCAGTTCTTTTCACATGTTGATAAAAGCTGAATACTATGTTACAGTCTTGACCCACTGCTCATTTCTTTATATTTTGCTTCCAATGAGCCAGTCTTTGTCATTTAAAAATAAAAAAACAAAGTGTTCTTGAGCAGAGTTCTGTGGGCTTTCTGAAGTTTCTTTCATTTTTTCTTTGGACATTGGCTGCTTTTTCCCTCATTTTCAGTCCACTCCTTGTTCCTGAACATTTTCAGGGGAATGCTTTTTTGTTTGTTTGTTAAGCTGCTTAACACTGACCTGTGAATCATATAAATGTAAAAAAGGATGAACCAGTGTTGTGTCTACACATAACAGATAACTTAGGAAAGAACCAATTTTAAATTTTATCTTTAGGCACTTTGTTCTCATTTATTTAATTGAATGTACCAAAAATAACAGTTTGACGGGCATAAATAGTATTTTAGCACAAAGTGTTTCCCAAAGAGCTATTAGCTGAAAATTTGTTACAACCTGGTGTGCAGTGTGTACTTTAAAAAAATGAGGAAACTGGACAAGTGGAGAGCAAAAGAAGAAGTGGCAGGCCTAAAAAACTATCTACAGCAGATGAACAGTATCTGAAAGTCATACCTGAAAAACAGGAAAAGAATTCAGCAAAGACCTGACGCAGGATCTGACAGATGCATTTGGCCCTTTAGTTGATCCATCTATTGTTCACTGAAGCTTCATCGGAAATGGTCTCAGTGGAATTACACAAGAACTGGACTGAAAATCAGTGGCAACAGGTCTGTGATGAATGATGAATTAAAACATTGTCAATATGTACAGAGGAAAAGAGAGATATCCAAAAGTGAGTGTCTGCAGCTATCTGTGAAACACAGTGGAGGCTCTGTCATGGTCTAGGACTGCATTTCAGCCAGTGGTGCTGATGTTGTCAAAATTGAGAGAATTATGATGCAGAAAAGTGTGGCTCCATAGTGTAGTGGTTTACACAGGTATAAATTCCTTAGGGGTTGCATCAGGAAAGCCAGCATAAATCTGCCAAATCAAGCAAGTGGAGCTACCTGGCGTGGTGAGCCCTTGTGAATCAGAGATTCACAAGAGAAAAGCACCCTCAGATTTTGGTCCACCATGCAGTACCATTTGGGAAGCATCTGATTAGCAACAGTCAGCATGACAATAATCCCAAACACACTGACAATGAGTAAAAGCACATGTGGATAAAAAAAAACAAAACAATGGAAAAGCATCAGTCATGGACTGGCCTCCTCAGAGCCCGGACCTCAACATTAATAAAGCAGTGTGGGATCATCTTGACAGAAAATGAAACAAAAGGCAGCCAACATCCAAAGAAAGTTGGAATGTCTTTCAAGAAGGCTAGAAAACTATTCCTGAAGACTACTTAAAGAAATGACTAGAAAGCTTGCCTAGGAGAGTTCAGACTGTGTTGAAGAATAAAGGTGGTCACACCAAATGTTGACTTTCAAGCTCGTTAGTATAGTACAAACTCTGCATTGCTTTATATATTGTATTTCTGTGTCAGTAAATCAATGGACCTATTTACCATTTTCCTAGCCAACACTTTTGCTCAGCAATGCACTCTGTCATGATGCACAAAACTGAAAGTGTATAAACCAAAATTTACTTCCTAATTATGAAAAAACCCAACACAGTTATTTCGTAGCAAATGCAGAGACCTCCCTAAGATTGTGGCAAAATAGCAAGATACTAACAGAAAAACAGGAAGTCTTCATAAGCTCACTGAAGAAAGACTAAAGGTCACTGATGTTTTACAAGACACGTGCGTGAGGGAACTTAATACCCTGAATCTCTGTTAGAGGCTCAGTGGTTTTTAAGATACAAACTGAAATTATGTTAAGTTAAAGTAGACAGATTTTCTAACAAACAGTAATAAAGAATATTCCCTAGAAAACTTAGAGGGAATTATTAGAGCAAATCCTCCATCATAGTCAGTGCCATATCTTGTGATGGAATTCTTGTTTTAATCATACAAAGTTTAAGGGACCAAAGGGACGTGTTTAAATCCTGAAGTTATTAAATGTTTTATGCAACCTGAATATCAGCCACATGGTCAAACTAGAAATTCACTCTCAGTTTAAACTGCAATGAAGTTACTGTACATGTGCATGTCTCCTCTACTGACAAGTGAAGGGTGATTATTACCACTGCCAACTTCATTGCAAGGGAATGAATCACTGTGTAACACTGCAATCTTGATAAGAGCCACAGAGAAAGAATCAATGTGAGCAAAGCAGCAAAGTACGTCTTGGGAGTCTGGCAATACTGATGAAAATGGAGGCATTTTCTTTCATCCTTTAGGACAGCACGGTTCTCCAATCAGGGAATAAATAAAAAGCACAAAAGCCAAAATACTTTAAGCAATCGAACGTTGCTTCAGCTCTCTCCAAAAACACATGCATGCAAACTTGCATGGAGTTAGTAGCTTGTGTTGTCACATAAAATTAGATCAGCCGGGAGAAACTGTCAGCAGAAGGACTATTAGCTTTGACCTTTCAAGGTAAATTCTTCAGGTAAAACACAAATGTGTTCTCCCAGTGTTGCAGTCACATCATCCCATCATGTTTTCTTTTTTACTGTGGTATATGTCAAAATCTTCTACAGCTAACATGTTCATCATATGTGAGATTAATAGAGACTGCTCATTTCCAATCATTTGCACTGTTTATAGTCTTGATTAATCTCTTGGCAATCAAACTGAAAGTAAGTTGGTTTAAAATTTTATATTAGAAAGAAAAAAAATGTCCCATTCACATATTATTGAGGAAGGAAACAGGGAGTTTTTGGTATTTTGTTTTAATTACTGAAAGAACAAATTAATTATTGAAAGAGCTGCCTGATTAATTTTCTGCCAGTTGATACCTTGACTAATTGTTTCAGCTGTAATTACAGATGCTCATTAATATCCAGTCATAATGGTCACAAATTTGTTCTGGTCTACACAACACAGACTAGTAATTGGCACAGCACAAAGTCTGCAGTATGAAGTGTATATATCAGTGTTTGGCTGTATTTATGTAAGCTATGGTAATAATGACCTCAGATCTAGTATTACAAGTGGTAGCTTTGCTAAAATATTTCAGTCTGCCTGATTCAAGTTTGGTTTTGCCTTTTTTTCAAAAAAGAACAAACAAACCCAGCAGTAAAAAGAAGCTCTTTTAAAAAAAAAAAAAATTTCCTCTGTATTTGACATATTATTCATACTGCTGTCTTCCACTGTTTTTGAACCAACTGTACCTCATCACTGAACATGCAGCTTCAGTCTGAAGAACCACACTCTTGTTTAGATCTTTATTCTCTATACAGAAAGGAAACATCCATCCATCCATCCATCCATCCATCCATCCATCCATCCACTTGCTTAACTGCCTTTCCAGCTTAGGTCACGGTGATGGTTGTTCACAGTGGACACACATGGCTTCTTTTACTCCTCTTTCAAACTGTCCCACCTTAATGGTCCAAAATGTGAACACTGGCACGCCTCAAAGAGTGTCCTTCATCCTTTAGGTGCAGAAGCATAGCTGAATTTTGTCATGCTGACGTGGATTTCTATGTTATGCAGTGCCTTTGTGGAGTGGCTGTTTAGTTTCTCCAACGTAGAGGAGGAGGTCCGAGCATTCCTCACTGCACTGCACAGCATACACTATGCTGCTTAGCTTGTGTTTGAGAGTTTTGTCCTTGGGACCAGTTTTTGCCTTAGAGCGTGGCTGGGATGTGATGCTTGGAGAAAATTCTCCTGCATTTCTCTGACAAACCTGCTATGTTAGAGATAATGTAAGTTGGTGTCTGACATTCTTTCCTGTGCATCTTCACTGACTTGATGAAGGCCCAGTTGGGATAACCACATGTCTTTTGAGAATGCCACTGTTCATATTTTGGACCGAGAAAAAAGATGGTTTGAAAGAGGAGTGAAAGAGGTCATCTATGTCCACTGTGAACAGCCATCATTGAACAGAGGTGGTGGATTATGACACCAGCTGTCAGCTTCCTACAGTACAGCCTAGAGATCCCTTCCAGGTGCCTCAAACCCCACTCACACCTTACTTCAGGTGACCTATTGAGGTCACCTGAAGTGACAAGGTCTCACTGTTCTCACAGTGGTTTCACAGCAAACCCTGTCTGGTAATGACCCACAAAGCTCCAGAGACTGCTATGACCTGAATGGCGGAGAACCAACAAAGACAATGGGTCAACAACCACCTCCAAAGGGGACATCCCCCACTAGGGTTTAAATAAAGTCCAGTCAAATTTTTTAAAGTTCTTGAGAATACCAGGAATGTCACTTTGCCCATCAACAG
>JAMQGT020007546.1:0-39933 GCA_024447675.2 Pterophyllum scalare | reverse complement strand
CAATGGTTTGCCACATTGAAGAGAACAAATGTAGCTGGAGGCACTGAGGGAGAGTGAGAGAGGGGGGACAGGGAGAGAGAGAGGAAGAGAAGGGAGAACGAAGGACGAGGAGAGAGAGAGAGAGAGCGAGGAAAGGGAGACCTTCTGTGGACATTGCACCAAAGCCACACCGTTTTGTATGGAGATCCACACCAACTGACAGGTTGGCGGAAGGAGGAAAACACTGGGAGTTTGGCGCTACCCTCTCGCCTGCTGCTTCCCTCAGTGTGTGTGTGCGCGTGCGTGTGTGTGTGTGTGTGTGCCTCCACACGCACACATACAGACACACACTGGCTCTCTCTGTGAGCCTGTCAGAGCGCTGGGCTCTCTGGGTGGGTAGGGGGAGCTGTGTTGTAGAAGAGATGTTCGCTCTGAGGATGAGATAGTGTTTCTCAGGATCTATTTGCGGACTGTAATAATACAATATCTACACTACCAGAGGGGCCCGAGCCCCCGGAACCAACCTCATCAACTATGGAGGGACTGCTGTCTCCAATGAGGACGCGGTAAGTGGCCAGGGGGATTGCAGATCCTGCGCACTGTTTCTTCCACAGGAATCTATCACCAGAATAGCATATAGGGAGATATGGGAGCTATCAGGGATCAAAAAGCTTCCAATTTCACCAAATTATGCTGTATATGGATATGGTCAATATGACTGCTATGCCCATGCTATGACCAACTTTAATTGATTGGTAACATTACAGATCCATGCATTCTTTGATCTTTTATTGATAACAATTTATATTTATACATATCATATTTATTTATTATAAATTTATGTAAATAATGTATTGTGGTCAAAATGACCACAAATGGGAGTTCTAGGTAGAAACACTCATAACTCCTTTGTGTCTTGTAATTTTAATAAAATGACAATGTTAGAATATAATAAAAACAGGGTCCTACAGTTACATGGGGTTTATAGCAACAAAGATATCACAATGCAAAATTTAAAAAAGATCAAAATGACCACCTTGGGAGTTCTAATGCTAATTAGCATTAAAAAAAAATTCTGGCTAGAACCCTGCATGTTTTTAGACAGTGAGAGGCAGCTGTACCTGGTATATTGTACTAGTTAAAAGATTGGGCACACTCCTATTCAGATGAATGTGTGTGTGACTGGTACTGTAAACCTGGTATAAACTCACATAGGCACAGGAAGAACATTTAAACTCTGTACAGAAGGGCTCCAGCCAACCATGACATTCAAACAAGTTGCTGTGAGGGGACACTGCTACCTAGGCATTTCAGAATTTTATAAGAAATGTGGTCCTGAGAAAATATGATGACAATTATATCTTAGAAATTAAAGTAAGTCTGTACATTATACATAAAAATGCACAATACACATGACAATGATACAAAGAAAAAGTGGATGTTTTTAGCCTCACTTTCAGATACGGATAATATCTGACTATGGGACGAGTGTGTCAACCCCAGCTTCCATGTATCCCCATAGACCAGAATAATTTGCATACCGGTGTTAACATTAACATTTTTTGCCCTAGGATGTTCCTTACACAACATGGTTTATTAAAACACAGCAGAGATGGGCCACATTTTTCTTTAATCTCACATCTAGCTGTGGGAAACATGAATTAATCTGAAACCTGAAGCAGAGGGGCAGTATCGATCTCTAATGTAGATGTGCTATTTTATGTTGCAAGTGGAACTTGTTTGGGCTTTAAGTGGATATATCATCCTGAGATCCTCTGTACCGCAACAACTGCCCAAAGTAAAAGAGATGTCTTGGTGGAATGATTTGTGATACCGCAAGTTTCAGTCCATATTATTTTTACTGGACAGGTCATCTCATTATTAACCTCTTGGTGATATCTACTGCCTGTATGTTTGTATTTTGGCCTGAATACCTTAAAGCTTTCTAACTCTGGCACTTGACTCTAATGATGAAATCTTGTAGCCTATTACTTTCTGAACACTATCAAAAGGGGTTGGGGTAATATGATGGACACACAGATGGTGTTGAGATTGCCTCACAGGCACACGATATGTGGTACTTTTCCACCTCACTCCTACACCAAAGTCTGTCACTTGCAATGTGCTGCTGCACGCAGGCAGACACACATTACCAGCAAGTCCCGTATAATAACAGGTTGAACTGTAAGATTGAAGGCAGTTATCAGAGGGAGACTGTCAGTCTTGACCTTTAGACTCACTGACTCAGTAACCGTGTGTGAAATCAATCCATGGACATCAAGGCTTTAATGAAGATCGAAACTGGAACAAAAGAAAGTGATGGAGAAAATCTCATTTGTGTGCACAGATGTATCTCAGGAAGTTAACAGATAAAAAGCATATCATGTTATGTAGTTTGTCTCAGAATAATTTTATCTAATTGCGCACAGGGTCTCAAGAGAAAGCTGTAACAAATATGGCTTGGGCAAGACGATAATCTACAGTTAGAAGTTCTCTGATGATACTAAAAGCTTAAGTCACCATGACGACATTTAACAATTTTATGTTCACTCTAGTTTAGCATGTTAGCATACTCTGCTAGCTGCAAATCAGCGAAACACAAAAGATAGCCGAGACTAATACAATCTTTTTTTTTTTATCAATATTGCACAATCCATCCAACAGAGATGTTTTAGTTTGTCTCTTGGCTTATTATGTCTGGTTGCACCTTAACTTAGCTTGCTTATCAGCATAGCAATACTCATGGATAGGATGTCAAATTAGAAGCATTCAATTAGGATTATTTGCGCAGCATTTTCCTTAATTTAGGGTTGCAAATCATGCAACCCTTGGTATTTGCATTGGATTGTGATTTGTCTGGTTTGGTAGATTCCTCAGTTTTGGTTCCAGGTAGAGAAGATATTAGGCAACAGATTACATTCATAATTTGGGAAATAGGATAGTATGATTGGCTGGTGTTTAGAGGCACTAGTGACAACATGGGTATTGGCTGTAGATGCAAAGACAGAGCTAGCAAAAACTGTTTAACATCTTAAATCCAGTTGTACTTACACTCACATCTCTGGGCTATGACAGAAAAAAAAAGTTTGTGGGATACACTTGGCTGAAATAAGGTTCCTGAACTTACATAATAATTTGAGGAGCTCTGGGATTTTAGAGGACTTTATTTTTGAGCTAAAGTTGATGGTTAAACTTATAGAAAGCACTGGAGAGATAACGCTTCCAAGTGCTTAGTGCCTCCCTAGGAGGACATTCTGGTGAAAAGCATGTCTGAGCTGATGCTTACTCCATGGTTTGCTTGAATCTGACTAGGGTAAACAGTGAAAAATTGGTATTATTTTGTTTAAGCTGACATTTGCTTGCATTTACAATTTATTTATTTTTAATGACACATCCTTTCTTTGTCCTTGCTGCCACAGATAGCCAAGCAGCAGCTTCAGCAGACCAAGGATCGCTTCCAGGCCTTCCTCAATGGAGACACACAAATTGTGGCTGATGAGGCATTCATCAACGCTGTGCAGAGTTACTCAGAGGTATAACGCACCATATGTAACCACAGCAGCACAATCACAGCAACAATTTTTGTCATTCAAACTCAGATACTTATACTCAGATGCATTTAAAGGTGTTGCATTTTGTATTATTCTAGATCAATAATTTCACATTTTCACTACTGGGAAGTACAGTAATTATTGCTGTGTGTGTGTGTGTGTGTGTGTGTGTGTGTGTGTGTGTGTGTGTGTGTGTGTGTGTATGTGTGTGTGTGTGCACGCAGCATACTCTAGATTATTCTGTGTAAAATGTTCAGCTTTCAGTCTAAAAAGTCAAAATAGCACCACCCAGTCCTCTTGCTGTTCCATGTCAAAATGCCTGAATTCTGAGTGGTAAAATGGTGGCTGGAGCTTTTCACTGCACAGATTATGAGTCAGAGAATGTGGTTGACACAGCAATCTTTTCCAAGCTCACTATTCAATCTGAAAAAGTCATTATGACAATGCTTACAGTACAAAAGGAATTACACATAGCAGGATATGTTAAATCAGTGATAGAAAAACAAGCCATTATGGAAAACATTAGTATGAGATTGGAACCATCAGGAAGCACACACACAATTACTCTTTTCACAGAAGTTAATTAGAAGATAACTGACAGAGACGTGACGGCTGAACAGAAACCTAATTTATTTTGTGATATTTAATATTAATATGAAATGCACTACAAGCTTCCAGAATTCACTACCGAAAACCTGAAAATGTGGACCCCTCCTGTACAATGCTCACTAAGATATTATACAAGATGTACTGTCTACTCATTTAGCCATCATCAGTGTCATAGCAAACTTTATGGTAAAGATGTTTTTATAAAATGAGACTAAATGATTTTCAAAACCTTTTGTCATCCATGAAAACATACAAAAATAAAATGTCAAGAGTAATGTATCGCTCTACTCTGATGTTTCAGTGCTGTAGTCACTGTTTTGAGTCATAATGGATGCTAAGAACAAAATTTGACTGTCAAAATGACAAAGCAGTCATCTTTGATAAATACTTCACTTGATGCAGTGACAATATTGCCTTGTCTGGATCCATCCCTTTTAGTCTGTCATTAGCCGCAGACAGAATGGCTGTCTTGAGTCACAGCAAGTGCATACATGCTCTGATTGTTCACTCAAAAGTTATTATTCACTTTAATGGTTTTGTTTTGCTGTTGAAGGCAGATATTTACTGTTTGAGGCAGAATGTGACAGCAGAGCTACCATATGATTACTGATCATCATTTTAAAATCATATGTGTTTATTTTTTGTGCATCTTGCATTCTGCTGCAACTATTGACTCTGGTCTCTCGCAATGTAGGTATTTCTTAAGAGTGACCGTGTGGCAAAGATGGTCCAGAGCGGTGGCTTCTCAGCCAATGATTTCAGGGAAGTGTTCAAGAGGCACATCGAGAAGCGCGTGCGCAGCCTTCCAGAGATCGACGGTCTGAGCAAAGAGACGGTGCTCAGCTCCTGGATGGCGAAGTTTGACACGATCTACCGTGGCGATGAGGATCCACGGAAGGCGCAGCAACGGATGACTGCCAGTGCAGCTTCTGAGCTGATCCTCAGCAAGGACCAACTGTACGAGATGTTTCAGAATATCCTCGGCATCAAGAAGTTTGAGCACCAGCTGCTTTATCAAGCCTGCCAGGTAAGTTACTATACCTACAAGCTACACCTGTGTGACACATGGGTTTTGTTCGTTGGCTCAAATACATGAGTGCTGCTTAGGTTTTTCAACCTCCATCCCAGGCTGGGTTAGACTCTGAACGTAGTCTACTGACTTCTGATTTCAACTGTTGTGCACTGGCAGAAGCATCATTTTCATGCAAAATCTTTTTAAACCTTGGATTAGTTGCTTTACATTATGCACACTGTAACTCATTAATGTGATTTATTAGACCCCGCCTGCTTTGTTTTTTCTTCACCTTTTTTTCCCTTTGCAGCTATACACCATAACATCACATTTCTCCCCTCTGTGGTTAGAACACAACACAAGAAACCTTTATCCTTATTATACCACAGGCTAGTTGCCTTTTTATAGGGTGTGAACCGAATATTTTGTTCATAGATTATTAATAATAACAGTGGCGCATTTATGACTGTAGGTGTATTTAGAGTTATAAATATTTGTCCCACATGGAATTGTTAGCACTAGTGTTAAATGGAGATATTATAAAAGCAAATTAGTCTCCTCGACATACATCCCTCTATACCAGACACACAATGCTTGATTGTAGTGGAGATATATTGTGATTGCTGGTGGATAAAAGTGGACACCTGGGTGCTTGTGTCAGACATAACTCTCCTTCCCTCCCTGTCTTCACTGCTCACTGTGGGAATTCTTTGGGAGTTGGCAGGATTTAGAGGAAACCTCTGACGCCTTTGAATCTGGTCACTGTTACATTTCATTCAGTTCTAATGAACACATCTTATGGGAACCAATTTAGTTTTTAACGCACTGACCTTGTTTGGATCAGGTGCCATTCTACTTTCAACAGCTGCTAAAAATACGAGCAGATGGCATGAGATGCTAGTAAGCAAATTCGATCGTTCAGTATTATTGCAATGTCTCAGATGGTAATGATCTATATAGGCTATGTTATTTAGATAATTCCAGTGCTATAGCACTCATGTTAAGTGTGTATTTTTCCTCTCAAGCCTTTGAAGATGCTTAACCTACTTTTTTTATATTCTGGCAGCAGAGCTGTTAGTATAGGGTCACAGATTTGCATGTAGAACATACCATTTCCTCAAACAGAACCTAGCCTGAATAATGCAGAGCTCCTGATGAACATTAAACAGTACAACAATATGAATGTAGAAATACATCACCGCCCAAGCTGTAGGGGTGCATGTCTACGTCTTTGCACTGCTGTTACAGGTAAGTAGAACTGGCATGTGGATACACGTTATGGTTGTGAAAAGTGAGATTTGGTTTAAGTTGGTGATTTATGTGTCTAAATCTGAGTGAAACATACAAAATGTGCATACGAGCATTCATTTTTCTGTCTGTGTTCACTCCAACTGTTATTCCAGGTGTTCTTGGTGTCTTCTCTCATTTCATATGCAGTTGTAATAAATGTATTTCACTGTACTATTGGTGGCTTTGAGCAACTCTCAGTAAGCAACCAGCTGCTGTACACTGCCCTGTAATACATGATAAAATCCGCACTAAAAAGGAAATGCAGCAATCCAGTCTGCATGGCTCAGGGCTGCTGGGATTTGATGAAAGGTTTTCATGGATTGGCTCAGATTCAGAGGCCATCATTTTTTAGCTGTTATCGCTGGGGATTTACATTTCTTTGCAGTTACATTCAAATAGTCAAAAGGAAGCACTGGTCTAGTTCTGTTTCATGCTGAAGTAAGAGCAGCCCCTGGAAATGACTAACAGACTGATTAGACGGGTAAGGCCAGCTGCTGCGCCAGCCAAACTCTGAGCATGGTCTACTGACTAATGGCTGCATATTTATTTAGCTGCAGTGACACCAAGCATGACCAAATAACTTAGAAAATGTGGTTGGTGTCTACACTGAAAAATCTTAATTAGTCTAATCTATGTTGAACTCTGTGCCCACTTCTAATGCGTCAAATGATAGTATGCGTGTGTTGTTTTTTATATGTCATAAGACTGCCAAGAGAACAAAAGTTATGTAGTTACAAACATATTTTTATGTATAAATGCTTAGAATTTTGCAGCTATTGCCAACCTGGGACAGAAGAGCTTTTTATTTTATTCTTGCTTTCTGTGTTTTTATTTTATGCATTTTACCATTTTGTTTTTTTGGAGGCAGGAGTGTCCATATTTGTATGACACACAAAGTTATCAGCTAACACTAGTAACCTTGGTTAGTAAATTGTATCTGTAGACTATAAACAATAGACCCTGGTACCTACATAGTTAGCATTCAGTACTAGAATTTCACAAAGCAAAACTAGAGCACAAACTTTCTTGATGGGCTGTTTGTATAATTAACCACACAGTAATACCTTTTTTTAAAAATAATTTTTTATAATTGCAATCAAAATGTTGCAAAAGGCACTAACACTACAAAAAAGGCTGCATTTAGTACAAATTTTGTGACTCAAATTAGCTAAGGTGAAAAGGTGAAGCCTTGCAGATGGCTACTGGTTGCAGGGCCCTGTGCCAGCATCAGCCAGTCAATCCAAACAGCCACACTCCTAATAATACAGACATTAGGTCTTAAAAAAATGTGAACCTGTTTTGTAATCCCTATACAGTTGTTGTGATTGTTATGATTAACTTTATAGACCAAAACTGATTTGTTTACCACTCTGTAAACATGATTATTTCTGTTCTAAAGTTTAAAATGGGCCCCAGCCCGCAACTTTGTGTTTGGCTTGTTTCATACTGTTGATTCCTCCTATCCATTTTGAATAGCAATTATTGCCTCAATATAAGGAATAATAATCATAGCCTCAATATAAGGATTCACATATGTCAGCAAATTGCTATTGGAAAGGCTGTGAAGGAATGTGCAAAGAAGTGGAAAAATGTGGGCCTTAAAAAGGTTTACCTCTGAAAAAAAGAGTGGGGAAGCAGGAGGGAAAAAGTCCCAGCATTTGTTAGTCAGATCATATTATTGTGTTATTGTGAATGTTAATTAACATTACCAAAGTTACACAAATTCAGAAACACACTTCTCGATCAAGGCAGCAGTCCAGCAACTCCTGTATTCTGCAAGGTAAAATTATAGCCTTTGTAAAAAAAAAAAAATTAAAAAAAAAAAAGAGTCTGTTGCTTTTTACAATCAGTTATCCACCAGAAAGAACTGTCTGGCAGTATAGTGGTGAAAGTATTCTAAATAGAGTAGAGACTTAAACTGATCATTTGATTTTTAGTTTTTTATAATTTGCTGTCTCTGTCCTCAGCAGTACATTGTTTAGCTTTGGTCCCTATGATAAAAACCTCACACATTACAACGCAATACAGAAAGAAACAAAAAAAAAAATCCAATCAACCTTTGAGCATTATTGTCAGCTCTTGCTGCTAACAAATGGAAATTTTGTATCCTTTGCTGATGCATTTTAGTTAGTAGCATGCTATTCACTCCTACTTGCAGAAGAAGTGAGCAGTGAGGGGATGGGATTATGCACATTTTCAGCTTGACAACTGCCACGTAAAATTCGTACCATCTTGTAGAGCTATGAGGGAAGGTATTTGTGGGGGTGCTGAAGGAATGGAAGTAATTAGCTGACAAATCATTTTGGCACGACTAATGCTACCACTGCTTACAGATTCTCATTCTGAGGTGTTTTAATCACTGATATTTATTCACATCAATGGGCTCTCACTTAGTGAAATGATTCTCTAATCTCAAGCAGCTGATTAAATTATTTAAGCCTGGGAGTGAAAGGAAAACCATAAAACACGTTAGACTGAAACTTTTCCCCTTAAAAGACTGTAAATCATGGCCTGTGGACACCCACCCTGACCCTAAAGACAATACTCCAATCAGTTTGCCTTTGACAGACTTTGAAGGAGACCCCTCATTTTCCACTTTAATTTGTCTTGTCAGCAACTGTTAGTTGGGAAATGAGGCCTGAGCTCTTCCTGGTTTAGCCTGTAGCTGATATAATTGCGTAATGGAGCCTCTTCATTGCACACAGGATTGGGAGAGGATGAAAGCATTTGCTGTGCCTGGCAAGCCACCTCTTAGCTGAAAAAGCAGTGATGCTGAAATGCATGGTGAAGCTTGACTGCACCTGTGTAATTTGGAATCTGGACAATGTTTATTACATGGGGAAACTATAAAACAAACAGGGTCTATGTTTTCAAAGTCCCTATGATAGCAACAACAACTTCTTTTTCTGAAAAATCTGCTAATAGACTATTATGTGGTCCTAGCTGTTAATAACCCTTTAGTCCACTCCTTAGACATGGTGCCAACATTCCATGGGATGGCCAAGCGAGTCGTGACATCTTGTTTTTTTCTCTTGTATTTTGATGCATTTGGGCATGCCAGGCTTACCCCCAAGCAGAAATCAGTTGCTTGGGAGCCCATGTGGAGTCCTTCCTCCTTATCCAGAGACACTGACTACCCGGGGAGGTCTTTGAATGTTGATGGACCCTCTCTCACACTTCCAGCTTGCAGAGTAGCCTTGATATTGATGTAGCTCAAATTCCCTGTAGCCTACTTTGACTGGCCTTCTAGCCACAGATTGCATTGACTGCAAGCTCAGTTTACTTCAGCTTCCTGCGCTCAAAGATCTACTGTACTGTACCTTTCCATATTCTCTGGAGATTGCAGAATTACATAGGAAGTCCTGATGGTGAAGCTTTTTCTGAATGCCTCCCTCTCCCATAGTTCCACTCCCTCTTATCCACTCTCCTTCCCTTGTCTGAGTTATGACCGTCCTGCCTACTCTTGCTGATATATAGTTTCTCAGGCAACAGAAGCCTTTATCTCAGAGACAGAGTGGCCTTGTTTCATGCCACACTTTTCCTTCAAGGTTGCTGTGCTTGAGTACCAGCTTTGCCTGCTTCTGATGGGGTTCACTTCCAACCAGTAGTCAGTGCATCAGTTGACTCTTTATCCCAGTTTTTCCTCACTTGTTCTCTTCTCAGAGACTAGAAATGGGTAGCTCTAGGACTCCTTTACTAAAAGCCCTATGCTGAACTTTTACACCAGTGAAATTGTTTCATATAGAGTACGTTATCAAACAAGGCATGGATGTAATCAAAATTACATATACCATAGCACCAACTTGCAATTAAGTATGGCTCTGTTTATAGACTTTACAGGTCAACTATAAAGATCAACAAAGATCAAAAAAAGAAATGTCCATCACAGCATTTAATAGGATAGGCCTGCCTCATAAAAAAAAAAAAATCCAGCAGATTTGAAAGCAGATAACCCACATGCTAAGCAGCTTCTGTATAAGGATTCTACATTTGCTACAATGTTTTCAGTTCAAGGCTTTTAATGGGGTTCTGAAAAATATAGTGTTACAATCTTAAACATGCATATAACAAAACAGAGATCATTTATCTGTTGTAAAGTTTAAGGATTGATGTGAATTAGTATTTGTAAATTAAACATGCAACTCTAAAAATGTTTATTCCATAAAGGACTTGGGGTGAGCCATCAGGAGGTACCCAGCATGCTTATTTCATATTTTGAAAACCGACCTAGGTTTTGACAGAAAGGCACAATTGGAGCCGTGTGTTGAAGATGTGCACAAAATTAGATGGAAGTTAAAATATCCATGCAGTTCCAGGGTGGTTGTAGCTCAGGCGGTAGAGCAGGTCATCTACTAATCTGCTGATTGGTGGTTCAATTCCAGTCTGTATGCCAAAGTATCCTTGGGCAAGATATTAAACTCTGAGTTGCTCTTGGTGCATTCATCAGCATGTGAATGTTAGGTAGAAAACACTTAGCTGAAGGGGAAAGTGTGTGTGAATGCAAACATGTTGTATAAAGCGCTTTGAGTGCTCAGCTTGAGTAGAAAAGTGCTATATAAGAAGGAATTCAATTTTAAAAAATTTATATATAGAGAGAGTTATGATTACACTTCCTAATTAGATGACGCTACACTCAAACAAGCATGGCCTTTTCTCACGTTGGGCAGAATAACATAAGGCACAAACACATCGTTGCACACAGCAGCAGTTCTAAATATAGGACAGCTTCAACTCATGCAGGTCCCATCTAGCTCTGATCTAGCCCTGCCCACCCTGTCTTTGTTCTTTATAAGAATCTGCCTCTGGCAGTGTTTACAGGCTGTTGCTAATATCCCAGCATCCACCTGGGAATCTGTTGTCAGCTGGGCTGTTAACTACCTGCCTGCTTGTGCTCTGTCACCTTTAACCTGCTGTCAGCCTAGCTAACACAGAGGAAGTCTCACCTTTATTTAGCTGCAACGGTGCTGTCAGCTTGTGTAACACAGGCTGAAATTTACCTTTTAGCCAGTTTTATTTATATGAGATTACCTGTCCACCTATATTGTGCCTGAGGGCCACTGACAATAGTGACCTTTCAGTAGTTGTAGGCCTGATAAGATTGGGGTGCTGTGGGACTCAGTAGGTGGTGGCTGTTCATTCCCTCAGCTCACCTCCCCTTTCACAGCAAGCGCTGTCTTTGCTTTTCAAAGCTGTCAGGTCAGAGATGGCAGTAATAGAAGAAAGGGGCCCCATCCCCCTTCACATTGCATCCTTTAGAGCTTCCCATGCTCTTCTCGTGCTGGCCATTTTGCAGATGAGATGCAATTTGCAAATATTCAAAATGAACAACAAGATTTTGCTGTGTTGAGATATTTCCTTGGCATGTGGGTTTAGGTATGTTGTATTCTTTGGGTTTTATGGGAAAGGGAAAGCACACAGCACACATACAATAAAAATGCAGTGTCAGACACTGACAGGCTGAGCTGCTGAATTTCCAGGCTGTTCTTTTGGGATTGCGTGAATCAGATGTCGCTTGCACCACAGTCCGACAGTGCCCAGATCTCTGTGCGTTTTGACAGGCAACACAAGACCAGCAGCAGCAGAGGGAAAGGAGCTGTTCAAGCACAGATCAGGAAGGAAAGTATATAATATCATTTAGAGTTGGGGCTGTGGAGAAATCTTTTTTTTTTTAATTTTGTATTTTTCTTTTTTGCTCTTGGACAATGAAAATAATGCTCTGGTTCTTGATTTTTTCCTGCCACAGGATGCTCACCATCATTTAAGTGTCTCAATGTGGCAGATCCTTACTGAGTACCGCTGTGCCTCTAATGCAGACATTCTGCTGCAGCTGGTGGCAAAGTCCGATTATGTGCTCTACTAAACAGGAACTCTGGGTTATGTAGTAGGGTGGCTATTCAGTGGCCAACACTGGTAGCACACTACACTTGACAATTCACTGTTTAACATGCAGCTGTTGAAAACAATACTGCATTAATTGCATGACTAAGAAACAAAAATTTATTGCATTTTTTTCAATGTACAGACCATGCATCTGTGTCAGTCTTTCCCCCCTGTGTGCTACTTACTACACCCCTCCCCTCCTTCTAATGGCTGCACCGTGACTTCACCTCATTCTCTCCTAAAAAGGATTGCTGGAAAGGGCAGAGAATCAATATGGCAAAGCCTGAAAGACAAGGCCTGTTAATGTAATATAAGTGAGTGAAATACCATAAGGCACAGAGAGGTCAGGTCTGGCACGCATCCCATTAATGGGAGACCAGAGGAGTTTAAAGCACTGTTATCACAAATAGAATCAGGAGCTCAGCTGGTGAGACCAAGTGCCTGTTAGTGATAAAATCAAAATATGACTATGATAGATTACCCCTCTCAAGAACACCATAGTTTATGCATCACATATTTTTGTGGTATCTTGATTCTGCTGGGGCAATATCTCATACTATTTTCAGGTTTTTCTTATGTAAAGTAATGTGACCCAATAAGTGTAATGTGACCCAATAACTGTTGAAACTAAATGTGCAAAACATATTACCAAGTTTTCAAATAATAAAATCACAGAATTCATTTAGTAATAGACAATAACAATGATACATTATTTTAAAGAAAACCTACAGTAACACAGACCAACTCATGCCACTGCTGCTGCTGCATTGAAAGACTAGAGATCACAGTTTTTACCAATCAATTTCACAAGCTTTATAACTAAAAACAAATATTTTTGTAGACAGTCTTCTGTTCTATGTAATCCTTTGACTTTTTGACAGATTTTTATTCCAAAGATTTACTTTGTCTTGTATCCACTATAAGTGCAAACTGAAACAATATACAACATGTGTGCCATGAAAACTGTGGCACTGAATTTTACAGTTTAACAGCACCACGCAGAGATGTGGCTGATTTTATTTTTTGCTGTAAACTCACACCATACCACTGGGTGGAGAGGTTTGTGGCTCTCCAGGTGCAACTGTGCTGCAAAACCCCCCAAAAAACATCTCAATTAGGCTGCAGACCTCATAGTGGGAATGGTGCTGACTGGTGAGTCACAACATCAAATCTGACAAGAATGAGACATTTTGGCTGAGAAAATAACTGAAAGAGTGAAGCATGCAGAATCACAGAGCATGAAAAAGACATCAGCCATCTCCACTATTTCCTTGTGTCAGCTAATATAAAACTCTCATTCATTATTGATGTAAGAGAGACGAGGATTTCTCTGCTTATCATTACTCCGGGGCAAAATTTAGGCTAACAGATGTCAGGCCTGGATCTAATGTTGTCCAATTGCGGCACTTTTCAGATATTTTAAATAAATTTCATTATCTCTTGTTTTGTCCCTGTGTGCCAAAAATGTTCTGGATGGCTCATTCAACTCAGAGCTGTTCTTTATCACTGTTGTTGTCATTTTTTTGGCCCACCCAGCTCAGGCCTTCCAGAGGCATAAATTTGAGATCAGCTGGTTGAAATATATGACTTGACCATGGCACATATTCACCAAAAGCTCTAATGTGAATGACTGTGTTCAGTGGGTGTGAACCAGTTTTGCCTATGATTTTTCAGTAGAAACTCAGGTAAGATAAGGTAGTGATCACTTTTTGACAGATTTTGGCATAGGCTTATATTTTTACAGTGTGTGGAGGACTGTCTGTGATGAAAGTGAAAGCACTCAATTAAACAAATGACCCAAGTATATTTTTTAATTATGGATGTCAGAACAATAGAAAGCAACACCTGACTGACTTTGGTGATTCATTATTCACATTAAGGTCAACAACTCATTAGGGTGGCACAGTGGTGCTGTGCCTAGCACCATCACCTTATAGCAAAAAGGTCCTGGGTTTGAATCCACTGGCCAGCTGGAGCCTCTCAGTGTGTTTTCTTTTCATATGAATATATATATATATATATATATATATATACAGTACTCGAAGAGCTAATTGTAACTAGATGAGTGCCTACACACAATTGTTATGCTCTATTCCCATAAACTATTCAGCAACAGCTTCACCAGTGTCCTGAATATTTTTATAAAATTCATGAACCACTCCCAAAAATATGACCATTTATACAAAAACATCTTAAAAACAGACTGTTACTTTATTTATATTTTCTTTCTTATAATTAATTAAATATTTACTAAAAGAAAAGGATGGTCTAAGTAATTATTTAGTACCTTAATAACTTTTTGTACTACTGCATTGTTTGCATGGCTGCAGCGAGGAAAGCAGATGAATACAAAGGGGGATATTCCTGTTACCCGTCTGTAGACTTTTGTAAAAGGCTAATTTCTAAATTTAGTTTTCTTTGTTCTGCTTCCAGCAGCTGCAACTGAAAGTGTGCATGGGGCGATGTTGCCCACATCATTGTCATGTCGTTAATTATTAATGACAGTTTGACAGAGCTCAGAGACAATACCACATTCAGTGTTTTCAATATTTTGGCATCACCATGTTAAGTTGTATGTCTTTATGTTTTTTAATCCAGTGGGACTCAAGTCCAAGTCTCAAGACTACAGTGCTGCCTCACAGTTAAAATTGAAGGGAAAACTATAATACCTTTTGTAACTCCTCGGGGAGTTTAATCTAACATTATATCTCCGTAATGTCACTTGAGTCAGCATCTGTTGTTGCTGAAGTGAAAATCTTGAAGTTTAATAATAATATGAAAAAGAAAATAAAAACTGGGAATGCAGAAGAACTCATCTTACTGGATCTCTGTAACCTGTTCATATTTTCTGTTTATTGCAAGCAGTTTGAGGCGACGTTAGTTGCATCTAATGTAACAAATCTGTATATCTCACTGAACTGTTGTGGCCCAAATTGCATTGTAGAAAATGTATGTGGCAGCTTCTGACATGGAGGAAGAATGCGTGAAATGAAAAAATATATCTGGTTTTGCTGCATCAGTGCTGATTATTTCCTTAAACTATGTGCCCTTAAGGTCCGATAAACATTTCAAATTCATTGTGTTACTCATAAAACATTTATAAAACCAGATTCACTGTTTTAGCAGGTGCATTGTTACAGTTATCTGTGCGCAATTGACACAAATTGTTAATTGAATCTATACAATAAAAACAATGCTGGGCTTTGTCCTTTCTCATGGCCTGCCTGCTTGCTTGTGAGCATACGTGTACTTTGCCATTTGCCATGAAATTCAAACAAAACTGCCATCAAAACAGTGCTTCAAAATTTCATTGGACAATAATTAATAATTAATGGTCAGACTAAATACTTGTATTCTTAATCAACCTACAACATTCATTATTAACAGTAGTATAAATAATAATAATAATGCTTTTCATTTAAGTTTTGCAGTCCCTAATGTGATCTAACTGACTCGCTCTTCTCTGGTTATCAATAGCTGGACAACCTGGATGAGCAGGCTGCACAGATCAGACGAGAGCTGGATGGTCGTCTTCAGATGGCAGACCAGATTGCCAGAGTGAGTCAGACTCTGCGGGAGAACTCGTGCTTTGTTATATAGTTAATATGTTGCCAATATGGTGCAATTTTTATAAACATCATAGTGGAAAAATGTAGTAAATGGGTGGTATTTACAAATGTTATTGTATTTATTTTATACATAATTAGCATTGCTATAGAAAACTAAGTCAAATAGGTAAATTAACTTTTCTTTTCTATAAATTTGACTTGACTTGCAGTTCTTTTCTGAGTCTTTTATATTTTTTGTGATCAGGGTGGCAAGTTCCCCAAATTTGTATCTAAAGAGATGGAGGCCATGTACATCGAGGAACTCAAGTCTTCAGTGAATCAGCTGATGGCCAACCTGGAGAGCATGCCTGTGTCCAAGGGCGGGGAGTTTAAACTCCAGAAGCTGAAGCGGGGACACAATACTTCCATCATTGATATGGGCCAGGAGGACGAGAACACACTGTCCAAGTCTGATGTGGTCCTGTCCTTTACTTTAGAGGTACTTAGAGAATAGATATGAGTATGATGACATGTACTGTATGTGAAAATCACAGAGAACTACAAACGTTTGATCATTTTGACCTACTGTGCTGTACCAATGTTTTAAGTGCTCAAAAGAAGTAACGGTGTTCACAGAAAACAAACTATTTTCACACATTGACTGTAGCCCTAAACCTTTCACCTGTGAATGTGCATTTGAGACTGCAACTGTGTGATGCATAAAAATAGTCTTTAACTTACCTGTTATTAAGTCTGTGTGGAGTCTGATTGGGCTAATGTGAGACTACAGCAGGCAATAACTTGGTGAATTAGATGCAAGGACTTCTCTTTTCGAGAAGCCCTTGCATCTTCTTCTTTCTGAAGGTGGTTCTTTATGACATTATGGCAGAATGCGTCTAGGACTAATCAGACACCTCCATGACAGTATTGCCAAATGGACTAAATGCTTTTCATAGTAATGTGTTTTTCAGAGTTTCTAAATATAGCAAAGTGACATTTAAATTCAGTGCCAAGCTGCATTTGTCTACAACACAACTTTTAATTCAGAACTTTTACCAACTACTTGAGACTAAGTATAGAAACAGACAGCAGACCTGTTCAGGGGATTGAACAGACGCTGTGCGAAGAACAGACTGGCATAAACACATACGCACAAAACCCCCTTTTACCTGCTCCTTAACGGGGAATGTGAGTCATCTTGTTATCGGCTTGTCTGAGATGAGCTATTACCGCGGAACAGGGAGCAATCGCACCTCACTCTTTCTGATGCAGTGCTATTTCAGAATCAGGATGTACATAATGTGCAAAGAATAAGACCCTGCTTTTTCTGTTTGCTCACAAACAATTTGGCACACCGCTATAGAGATTGAAGTCTGAAGTTATTTGCACAGTAGCAAAAGAAGTATGTGTTCTTGTGTGGTGGCACTGTGATAGTTCTTTGGTAAAGCATGAAGTATATTTCCAAGTGACTGGTGACCAACGCTGAAAGAATTCCCCTCTTCAGAGAATCTAGCTGGAATCAGCTGCAATATACAACAAGTCGCTTACAGTATTAAGCTACTACCGTTCATATATATCTACAAAACATATATATTTATATGATTTTGACAGAGTGCAATGTACATTTTTAAGATGACTGAATAATAAACAGCATAATAAAAGGTAAAGTTAACAAAAATACTTTTGCTCAAAGTAAACTCTTGTCTTGCCAGCATATATTTCTGCCTTTAGTTGTCCCATTTGAAATTCATGGTTACAATTTAAGAGTTACCCCTGGCAGTGTTATCGCTATATTGTATTCACAGTTATTAAAGAGTGGATATAAGACTTGATGTGACAGATCATTCCTACAAGCACTTTCGATGATAGAGAGTTATACTTCACTGGAAGGAAATCTGAAATTATTACGAGCTGTTCCAGTAAAAAAAAAAAAAATCAGGCGAAATCTACATTTTTGTACAATGAGGGCACTAGCTATAAGCTTAAATTGTCTTTGTGGCTGGCATACTATTTCAAAATAGCCTGGAACTGCTATCTGCCCATAAAGATCTTGACTTTTTAAACTGTTTCGAGAGATGAATCACTTTACATCAGTAACCTTCACTGAGGTGCCTGTGCTTCCCCAGGTGGTGATCATGGAAGTGCAAGGCTTGAAATCACTGGCTCCGAACAGGATTGTTTACTGCACCATGGAGGTAGAGGGAGGCGAGAAACTCCAGACCGACCAGGCCGAGGCATCCAAGCCAACGTAAGGGCCTGAGCACACACCTGAATATATACATGCTAGTTTTTCACATGTACATGTGTGAAAGACAATTACTGTTGAAATCACCTTAATAATGTAATTCACGGTCCACATCTTTTTAAATCTACTTTCTGCAGCTTTCATACCCTTGTTAGGCTGAAAACAAACCTTTGATGATATTTTAAAGGAAGGTAGATGTTAATGAAGTCTTAATAGTTGGTTGTTGTTGTTTCCCTTAGATAAGCCATAAGTGGTTTTGAGCATTGTGATCAAACCTATGCAGTGGTAATAGGAAGTGAACTATTAGATCCACGCTGAATCACACTTTGAGAAAATAATTTGCTTTGAGAAAATACTCTAAATGTGGGCTGCTAAACTCTCCCACAAGCCAGTGACTTTTTGGTGTTCTGCCTAATGTTTTCTGATAGCTCATTCTCTCTCACAGGCATTTTGTATATAAATGACTGCATTTAAAGGAAATGGAAAGGCACTGTGCAGTTCACCAAAACATAAATTCAATTCAATTCAATTCAATTCAATTCAATTCAATTCAATTCAATTCAATTCAATTCAATTCAATTCAATTCAATTCAATTCAATTCAATTCAATTCAATTCAATTCAATTCAATTCAATTCAATTCAATTCAATTCAATTCAGCTCAGTTCAAGTCCAGGTGCTTTATATTGTAAGGTAAAGATCCTACAATGAATAGAAAGAGAAAACTTCAACAATCAAAACAACTGCTGCGACCGGATGAAGCTGAGGGGACAGAGACAGGACTCTCCCATCTCCCTTCCGTCTCCCTCCCCCCACCACCAACTGTTCACGGCAGATGGCTTGCCCTCCCTGAGCCTGGTTCTGCTAGAGGTTTCTTACTGTTTAAAGGGAGTTTTTCCTTCCCGCTGTCGGTAAGTGCTTGCTTATAGAAGCAAGCAAGTCAGTTGTTTTTGTCTAGAAACACAACATTCAAACTTGGCCTTTCCTTCCCAGCTCAGTGAGAGAGGGGGACTCATGGTTGAGCAAGATAGAAAATGAATGAGAGGAGGAAGCATCAATAGCAAGGACATTGATTTTTTACATATATATATATATATATATATATATATATATATATACACAGAGGCAGAGACTGGCTTGTCCATCAATTTCACTTTTTAATTTAGTTTTAATTCATTTATGATTATCTTTCATTGTTGTCAATAGGTTTGTTTAAACAATATCATGCAGGGCAGACTGAGTGAGTAGAGTCAGGTGGAGTCCCATTAGGGAGGTTGGGTCTCTTCTACTGTCACTGCAAACTTTCCACATTGCCACTACAGTAGTTTAAAGTTTGTGAGCCCTAGGGGCTTGCCTGGAGGCTCCAAGCAGTCGCCTGCCTTGCCTGGTGGCAAGCTGCGCCTCTGTTGATGGATCAGGATGACTTTCTATAGCTTTCCAACCAAGGCAATTTTCTTTTAGCTTGTGATCCTATTAATGCACTGACTTAATATCATCATTATTAGATTTATATTAAATTTAATTTGCTTGCTATAATTGCTATAGATTGATGTTGGCATCAACACATATAACGAACAGACAGTTGTGACAGAGGTGTGTGTATCCCATCATCATCTCAGAATAAGTAAAAGCAGAAGGGTGATATTTCTGTTTGACTTTAAATTGGAGTGTAACCGTTTGCAGAGGTGCTGGTTTGTATCATTAGTTGTGGCTGATCAGTGTACAACACCACACACATGGACTCATTAGTAATATTTAGGGGGATTGCTTTTGTATGAATCTATGCATAGTGGGTTGGGGTTTTTTTTGGAAAATCTTGCAATCTACCTTGAATAAAAGTGGGGTTTATGAAAATTTGCCTTAATAGTAAATCCCTAAACTCATGGGACAGCACAAATCTTTATTGACTCTGTTTTTATTAAAGCCACTGGAGTACGCTATGATTCGTAGCTAAATCCGAAAACCCTTTCACCTGGGTGAATTGATCAGATTCGTAAAAATCCCATTACATGTCAAATGCAAAATGAAATAACATTATTAAACATTCAATAACACTTCCTTCAAATTCTCCACAGTTTGTGCATATCCTAAATAATTTTGTTGCCTTGCTTCTTGTTATACCAGTTCATTAGACTCTATTAACCACAATGATGGTGATGATGAAAAATATATCCGCTGCTAAATATATCCACCCTTTTTCATCTAATTAACCAGCATTGCACAGTAAAAGATACAAGAGAAATGTCCATGAAACATTCATGCAAATTTGAGCTATTTTAAGGCCCGAATGTCTTCCTCTGATCTCCTTAATTTAAGAGCCATTTTATGAAGAGAGATGGAAAGACATGAATGAGAGGACAGATTAGAGGAGAACAAGGGTAATGTGTGTGTGTGTGTGTGTGTGTGTGTGTGTGTGTGTGTGTGTGTGTGTGTGTGTGTGTGTATTGCTCATGTTGTGGGGACATAAAGCTGTTTACGGACATTGTGTGAACCCACCAATGTAACCAATTAAACTTAAGAAAAGCTTGGTTTTAGGTTAGGGTAAGTCTCCTGGAAATTAATGTAATGAAGTGATGAAAACACGGTACACACAAGTACGTGCGAAAAACCCACACAGAATGAGCCACAAGGTCACCTTCATTCTGGTACAATGGTTCCATCTGAAATCAACGCAGCTCGCAGTCACTCCTCACTGTCAGTCAGCAGCTTCTCTTCTCTTACTCTACATGCTGTGGCTGCAGCATCTTTGTGTACATGAAGCAGCAATTAATTAAGGCAAGCCTGGAAACTGACACCATGTTCTCCATAGCTCACCGTAGAGTGAGAACTTGGAGGGATTTATATTGTATTGCCAAGGCTGCATAAGGGAGCGTTGGGAAGTTGGCAGCAACAGACATTGAGAGGGAGCAGGAGCTCATATATATGTTGTGTCCCATGATTACAATACACCACTTTGTTTCTTGCAGTTCTTTTTGCTTGTCTAAGCATAGCTGGCGTGATTCTGATTTGATATTACTGGTTGGCTGTCAAATGATAACCTCGTATTTTTGCACTTTTATCGACACGATCATGAAGGACAGTTTAAACTACACATTTCAGAATGAATCCAGCAGAATCAGAGATACAGTCTCATGTATTATCGTACCTGTCAAAACCTGTTACCTACATAGTACATTAAGTACTACATACCATAGCAGGTAAAGGATCCTTGAGCTGTAGCCTAAGGCAAATATGAGGCATAACCTACAGACATCTAATGAAGCAAAGGCTCTGAGCTAGTTCAGAAGCAAGCTGTAATACTTCACTCTCACTCCTCACATCACATACAGTACCAAACACAACCTCTCAGTAACGTTGCAAAATTCCCCATCTCTTCAAGCTGGTATTGCTGCTCAGCACTGCTATTTCAATCCCTCCAACACCCCAGCGTCCATCTGTAGGTTTCTAGGGATATATACTCACCATCCCCCCAATTTAATTTGGAGATAATGTATTAGAAGTTCAGAAGCAGGTCCTCATACACTACATGCCTGTTTTTTCTCATTCGTTTCTCCAACCTTTCTACCTCTTTCTCAGTTTGCCACCCTCTCACATTCGTACCAGGGGTATCTGCTCAGCCCAGCCTCAGTGAGGCCTTCCCTAAACTGCAGTCTCAGGGCTAGATCATCTGCCACCAAACGCTACGTAATTATGTTTAAGGTTGCGGTCCTTGCTACTGAATTGCAATGTATTTGAAGGCAATAATGAGTTCCAAGCCAAACTCTGCAATATACTGCTGCTGTAATAAATCATTTCAAATGTGAACTGTCTGAGTGGAATAAGTTTGTTTAGTTTCAACTTCAAATTCACAGATTTTTCTTTTTTTATTTCTAAACTTCTTCATTATTACTGACCCTGACCTGAAGGATGTTAGTTTAGGGAGTTTATCAGTCAGAACACCCCCACCCCCTGAAAAGGAAAGGACCAGGCTCAATACATGACTGTAGTTATAGGTTGAATCTACAGATAAGTTTAACAACTCTGCTTTTAACAGTTCTCATTTTGTTTAAAAATAACTTCTAAAGTTCATGGAAACTAATTATGCATCAGTCTATTTTTGACAAGCAACTGGGCACCTTACACAGTTCATAGCAAAATCCTCTGTTTCTACAGACAGTGCTTCTTTGCAGAGCTGCAACATGGAGATGAAAAAGAATAAAAATTATATAGCAAACAGAATATTTTGTACTAAAAATACTAAAACAAAACAGATGCCTACTTCATGAGTCTAAGACATGCTACTAAAATAAAAACTAAACAAATAAAGGCTCATTAAAAAAAAGGTATACTGAGTTCCTGTTTTCTGTTTTTCGCCAAATGGAGTGTTCAACTGGAGCTGATTGATCAAAACTACTCATGCTATTAACTACAAATGGACTCCAGAAAGCTGGAGTACCAAAATTCTAGTCCCTTACCTACAGTTTGTCTCTATTTATAGAGATTATTAGCATTTGAAAGATGCATAACAAGTCTTATCTTTCTTTTGAGACACAACAGTGAAGTTGAAAAGAGACTTTTAGTATGTGGTACCCGACTGTTGTTCTTTGTTGCTGACGAAGAGCAACAGTAAGAAAAAATAAGGTGTCTCTTATCTTCTGTGGTTTTATCCTTTATCCTTGACTTACTGTAAATCCATGTGACTGCAGTGATCCTCGTTTAAAAAAAAGGCTTCCAATCAGACAACCTTTATCTTTCTTCTGTGATAAGAAAGAAAGATTGCAGTGTTTGCATGCATAAACATTGTATTGTTTTCCTTCTATTGTATGCTTCCCAGCAGGCCTAACTGATTTTATTTCCTTAAAGTAAAAAGCATCTGAAAGCAATTTGAAATATTGCAACTAAGGTGAAATCAGTCTCCTGGATTAACAACTAAAAATGATAATTGATGGGCACATGGCCCCACCACACTGTCATGGAAACTAACCTCTAGAGTCTTTCTTTTTTTGTTGTGTATTTCAGCTGGGGGACCCAAGGTGACTTCACCACTACACACCCTCTGCCTGCTGTCAAGGTGAAACTGTTTACAGAGAGTACAGGAGTGCTGGCACTGGAGGACAAAGAACTGGGCAGGGTAACATTTTGGTTTTATTATTTTACCAGCTTACAAATTCTTTGACCTCAACACAGCTAGGATAATAGTGCAAGTGCTCACGCGTCAAATTAAAAAAAAAACACTAAACTTGTATTGTGCACATAGAAATACATGCGCAGTCACTCAAAGTACTTTTGTTTATGTAGTTGTGCGTCATTCTGATTTTATTAAGCTCAAAAGAGTCTCCAGGGTACTGTCACATGACTGTGATTTATAAATAGGGTTTTGTTGTTTTGCTCTAGTACCAATTGTTTTTTTTTCCTTGAGCTCTGTTGAAAGTACAGACACTTTTATTAATTTTTACATTGTGCTGTATCTGAATTTTACTGCTACACATACTGTTAAAAGTAGACTAATAAAAAAAAAAAAATTCTTGCCTCATTCCAAACAAGAGACATCAAGCCTTTGAGCATTAGAGCCTCACTGACTCAAACGTAGTGAAAGCAGAAACATGAAACACTTCTGCTTTTTCCCGCTGTGTAAATGTGACAGGTAGCAAGCATGGTGGTGTTGCTGGTTTACGCTGGGGCAGCGGCGCCTCAGACGTCCCTGTAGTGGCAGTGACCTTGGTTGTGACAAGGTCCTTTGATCTCCCACTGCTGCAGAGTTGGCAGCCTTCCTCAAAGCTCTTTAACTCAGCAAAGAGAGATTAGCCCCCCCCGCTTCGGGGAGGAAGCGCAAAGCAGTGTTCGGTTTCTTTGCTACCTTTTTTTATTTCTTTGCGAAACAAGCGCACATAATCAGTAATGCATGCACGTGAACTGACTGACACTGCTCAGTGTTGTTCAGGATGACTTTAAAGATTTACTTTTTTGTGAGTGCAGGTTGTCCTCCACCCAACTCCTAACAGCCCCAAACAGTCAGAACTCCACAAAATGACTGTGACCAAGGCTTGCCCTGACCAAGATCTCAAGATCAAACTGGCCATACGTATGGACAAACCACAGAACATGAAACACTGTGGGTAAGTGATGCACTGTCAAGATAACACATACAGTGATGTTTTTATTTTTACATTACACATCTTTCATATAGAACTCCAACCCTGTCAGCTCCTTGGCCTCATTTCTAGTCACCTACCATGGAAAAATACTGTGAAGTGCACTACTCCCCCTGGTGGATGTCAGTGTGTACTTTAACTTAATCGTTTTAGAAGGTGCCAACACACTCAAAGCATTTGAGGCAGCATTAATCAAATTTCGCTTATCTAACAGTTAAACTGTTTAGCTCAAGAATTTGATCCACTTCTAGGTTTCTGTAGCAAAACCTCATCACTCAAGATCAAATATAGCAAACTCTGTTACAGTGTGCCAAATCCAGTTAGCGCTTGTGTTCTTTATGATGGGTTTGTCATCACGTGTGAACAATGTTTTGACAGGTATCTGTGGGCATTTGGGAAGAATGTTTGGAAGCGTTGGAAGAAGCGTTTCTTTGTCCTCGTGCAGGTGGGCTGCTGTTACTGAAAAACGCTCTTCAGTTAAACTGAGGCAGATGTGAACATGTTTGTTAAGGTCGCTGCTGTTCAGGGCTTTTTCAACTCATTAGTTGGCTTTACAGGTTCCTTTAAACCTACTGAGTCACAATATAGAGTATATATCACAAATGAAAAGGAATATTTGCATACAGCATACCGTATGTGTTACTGTTGTTAATATAGCTCAAGAACCCATATAGTGGCCATTATTTTTCTCAAACTTTATCTGGTATACTTCCATTTCAGGAACTGAAAAGGGTTAACTTTCTACACCCCACAGTTTTTGACAGTCAGTAACAATAAAATAGTAGGTCATGTGGCCGTATTCCCAAATAGTGAGGCCTGCTCAGTTTAAGAACCGCCGACTTAAGGACTGTATAGAATTCAATAACCTTTATGCTTGATGTGACTGCTAATTCTTTCTTTTTGTAGGTGAGTCAGTATACATTTGCAATGTGCAGCTACCGAGAGAAAAAGTCAGAACCGCAAGAGCTTTTGCAGCTGGACGGGTATACTGTGGATTACAGTGATCCCCAGCCAGGTGAGGAGTCACACCAGGACATATAGAAAAACTGCAGATACACACACACACACACACACACACACACACACACACACACACACACACACACACACACACACACACACACACACAAAATGTAAATATCTGCTTACTGATCCCCAACTTTATGTTATTAGGCTTAGACGGTGGCAGGGCTTTCTTCAATGCTGTGAAGGAAGGCGACACTGTGATCTTTGCAAGCGATGATGAGCAGGACCGCATCCTGTGGGTCCAGGCCATGTATCGCGCCACTGGCCAGTCTCACAAGCCTGTCCCACCCACTCAGGTCCAGAAACTAAATTCCAAAGGGGGTGCCTCAGCCCAAATGGATGCTCCCATTTCTCAGTTCTGTAAGTAGCCCAAAACACAACATAATCACCTAAGCAGTAGCAATTTTCATCCACAAAGCAACGAAAGCTCTAACCCATAACTGTCTCACGCCATGCGCTCCACACTGCAGTCACAATACGTGCTGGTAGAACTAACACACAAGCACGCACGCACATGCATTTATCTCTCACAGATCCCTCCAGCATCTGATGAACTTCCACTCATTGTCACCACTCTCACAGTGTGTAAAGGTGCGATTTCATGCTATTCCATCAGTCTGTTCTCAAGGAACAACCAACCTGAAAAGACATTATCATAAAAAAGTATTACATGGCGTGGAAAGTTTGTATAAAGATTAAATAGGTCACCATACATGAGTTTTGAACATTCAAGCCTACTGGGGTTGAATTCAGATTGACAGTGCCAGGGTGTGCTGCTTTTGTCCGAACCATAGGCCTGTTTTAAGCCAGTTGTAGCTCTAGAGGGCTGCTGCGAGGGCAGCTATGGTTCTGAGATAACTTCTCAGATTCTCTTGTCACTGAATGACGACCAAGCGGGATATGTTGACAATTTTAACCAATCTGTCACTGTACTTGCACTTCTAAGCAGTCCACAGGTCAGGTAGAAAAGTGAAGGTAAGACTGTCTACAGTAGTGTGGCCTCTCTACCACCTTCTATTCTGACCGTCTCTTATGTCCCCCCTCATTAAAGAAGGGTAAAAATATATTTTTGCAACTATAAAATCAACGAGCAACATCTGTATTTACTCAGGTGGTTACTAATACTTTGCTGTGACTCATTTCCTTATTATTATTCTTGTACAAAGTTTTAAATTACCATATCTTTGCCCGTGACAACACTAACATAAAGCTTACTTACCTACTAAACCTAATGTTGCATAGTGCTTAACAATCCACAATAATAGATCCTGCTATTCAGAACCAAATACGACTTTTTTGTGTGCATCTTTTGACTCTGGGATTAGAATAATTCGTTTTTCAATTGTAATGAGATTTGTAATTTTTTTTTTCTTTAGAATGAATGTATAAATTTAATTGGTTTTAAATACAAAAATAAAACAAAACAACTGACACTCAGGGTTGCAATAATATTATTAAAAAGTACAAAGCCCCAAGTTTATTCCACTCCTTTAAGAAAGTATCAGAAGACATGAATTGGGTCACTTAATGCAAATCCTGTCACATAAGAGTCTATGTTGTTTCTCCATTGGTTTTTTTGTCCAGTATGTGATCGTTCTTGTGGTTAGTTGACTCCTCTGATGCCAGCTGTTGCCATTCAAAGCCTCTCACAGTGGCACAGACCTCCTTCCCCTCCCTGAAACATTGTGGCACACCACGCGTACATGTTTCACCCCCTGGTGGTCTTGAATGGCACTGGGACCATAACATACACAGCCCTCCTGACTCTGCTGCAGTGAAAGGCAAGAGAAACAAGAGTCCTATGAAGGTTCTGAGTGAGCTAAACAAATCGCAGAAAGTGGCTTTAGTTGCACGTTGCATGAAATAGGACAGGCGTATTTTGATGGATGTTCTAGGCAACAGATTTCACAGATAATGCTGCAAATAAATATGATGTACAGTGTTAGGATATCAGATCAAAGGCCTTTTAAAAAAACAAAAATAAAGAGGCTATCCTTATCGCTTCTTTTCTAGACTATAATATTAAAAAAAGCTCTTTTCTTGACCTGATTTGGCTCCTCTAGAGGCACAGAAGGCAAGTGATTTCTATCGACGTGCATTTTTAATTTGTTCAAAAACAAAACGACTTTGTGGGAATGCTGAAAAAAAACACAAAAAATTACGTCATTGCAGGAAAGCTTGCATACTTGGGTGCGGTGGAAACATCAAGTGCAACAAAGTGCAATTTGAAAGTGAAGTGCAGTAATACCAACAATTTCTTGCAAAACCAGAAGAGCGCTTAAATTTGTTGATGAAATTTTATTAGGGTGGTGATGAATACCTGACCACCATTTCACTCCAGCACCTTCATAGTTTCTTTTCTTCTTAAAAAAAAAAGAAAAAGATTTGGGCCACTTTTACACATAAAGTCACCTTTTAGAGTTTCCTTTGTAATGTTGGTGTATGTTTTTGCCCTTTTAAAAGTAAGCCTTGTGTTTTCTCTGTAATCAAACAAAGAGACAGTACTTAATGTGTAGCTCTCAACTCCTTAAGTACTTGTCCGCAACCCAGAATAAACTGCAGTAGAGTGATGAGGATCGTAAAATCTGTCTTCCTTCCTCTGTCTCTGTCTCTGCCTCTCTCTTTCTGTCTCCCTCTTTCTCGCTCTAATATGCCTCAACATCTGTTGGTCACATATCCTCACATGTACTCACACACCACCACCCACAAACTATCATGTTGGTATAGGTTGTTGCTTTTGAGTTGTGTTTTCTTCTTCATGCTTTGCCTGGACCCTTCTTAAGTAATGCAGCTGCTAGGTCAGGGTCTCTCGTGATTGCTCTCCTCCAGCCTTGTTGCTAGTCTTTATGTTATTCTGGTTTGTCCCTTCTTACCCTGCTGTCTTCTAGCTGGACTCAAGGGTAAGTGCTTCCCTGTAGCCGGCACAGTTCAGATAATCCCCGCCGATTATCTGACAAATGCAACGTCCTTTTCTCTCTTCTTTCCTTCTTCTCCTTTTTCACGTCTCGCTTCATGTCTTAGATATTAGTTGATGACCTTTTGTTTTTAGTAACCTCAGCTCTGAGGATGAAAATATAAGCATCCATTCGTGCTAATTATAGGATGCATGTGTTTTATTCTAAGGAATTATTATTTGCCTCAGTAATGGTTAAAGTTGATATAATAGTTGTTTCTGCATAATTGCCTTCTCTCTTTATTCTTATTGGTGAAAGGACCCCTCAGAGTAAAGCAATATGAGGCTAAAATGTGATACGCTGTTAGAGAAGAAATGACTTAATAGTTCCGTATTATGAATGAAGATTTAATGTCAATTTCTTATTAAAATCAAGAGCTGAAAACAACCCGATTCATACATGAAACCTGTAAAATACTGATGTTTATATGTTTTTCTTTAAAGACAGAAATGCAGATAAATGATGATGACAGTCTGTGGATGCAGTTATTTTTCTAAAGTGTTTGTTAATTATGCTTTACTTCAGAGGGCTCAATTGCTTTTAATTCTTTTTTTCTTAAACTTTTCTTGATGAGAGTTGGCAAATATGTACGCGGAGTATTCTGAATGCCAAAGACAAGGAGTAGCTAATGCCGCCCCGTCTTATGATAAAATACTCCGGACCCCCACTCCTTCCCCCTACAGTAGATGGGCCTGTAGATAGAGGCTAGACCAGTAACTACACCTCCAGAAGGAGCGATCTCATTTGATTTCTTTTGACTGCCCTTGTTTGCCTGAATAGGAGAACACCTGTGTCATGTGTCCATACTTTTGTACAAATACAGGAGTTTTCATTCATTTCCCCCATCTCCCCAGAGAATGATACAGTTTTGCCTCTGTCAGCTTCATGCTATTTACCCATGTATTTGCACCAAAATTGTATTGCTACCCTATTAGAGTTCTCCGGTAGTGGTATGCCTGTTAGTGTGCTCTGTAGAAATCATGAATACACTGCAACATATTCAAGTATTGTCAACTTGCAAATGCATAGAGAAGGAGAAAAAAAAGGAATGTATTAAAAAATATATATAATATGCAAATTTGAAAATGGGTCTGCAGATTTGCATGACATTTAAAAGCTTTACGAAAAGTCACACTGTTCTCCAGCATGTGATCATTTCTAAATGTATGCAAAAGTACCCTCATATTAACTTTGGCAATATGGTCATGTTATTCGTGGTTGACTACATTACCAACACTATCTTGAGAGTTATCAAAATGCTACTGTAGCATTGAGTGTTTTCTCGACTTGAATTCCATTTTTATTCCAACCAACAGACATTTGTCCCACTCACTGTGTCTCATGGTCTAGCCCCAGACACCTTATCCTCACTCTTTGGATGTTTTCTCAATACCTCACTTCCTTTTTGATGTGTCCCACTGTGTTTTCTTTGTCACCACTTTCCACCAACACTTGTCTGACTGCCATGTTATTGTCAAACTGAAAGGTTTCCTTACCAACCAAATCCCTTTTCATCCTGTCACTGTCTCCAGTCCAGTACTGGTCCCATCTCTAATGCTATCTTCACCATCTTCTCTTGTTGTTAACACTCAGAGTGTTACCTTTTTACACTATAACTTACTGTAGTTGTCTTGTCCCTCCTCTCCACTCTGTTTCCCTGTTTTATTGTCCACATTTTACTTGTTGTCTTGCAGGGTTTTTTTCTCAGATTGGAGTAAAAGTGGGCCTAAACGTAACTTCCTTTAGGTTCATTTTTGGCAAACTTCAGTTAATGTTCAGGCACGGGCATTAAACTCTTCCTCTCTTTTCATGCACACTGACCTGGAGGCTGGCAGATGTCACTTGTGCTTTATTCAGTATTTTCCTGCCCTACCATGATCGGGCCTCCGCTTTCCCTCACCTACCCCCCCAAAATCATCATCACTCATGTCAGTGTCTCTCAGACATGACACCTGTCACTCACACAGAGGCCATGACTATGCCTCTTATCTATTTTGAATCATCTTCATCCCCATCATTTTGTCATTTTTCTCTTTAATATTTGCAGAACAGAAATGATTATTGTTTTGGTTTAGAAAGCAGAACTAGAAAGATTATCCCACTAATGGTTTCAACACCCATTTTTGCATTAGTTCCATTCCATTTATTTTCATTTTTTTCATTGTTTAATGTTACTAATGTCTTTCTTCATTTAGGGAGCAGGTTTTACATTTTGAAAAGTCCTCTTGTTACAGAGAAGGTCAGTGGCAAAAGTTATGAAGCAAGACAAACATTAAAAACTAGATAGAACTTGAGTAGAGCTCCAGGAGCCATATTCAGAGAGAAATCTGCAAATCTCAAGAAAATTTTTCCCCTCAAATTAACCTTTTTTTTTTTTATTACAACTATATTTTTTACAGCATGTTCAAATGAATACTCTTGCCATATTTGTGTCTTTTTTTATTAGCACACGTTTCAATATTTGTAAGGACCTGAGTGACAACAGTCGCGAATGGCAGAATCTATTGAATACATAAAGAAGAATGCACCTAATATTATGTAACAGCATTTCTTCAAACACATTTTGGCTCTTTTAGGATTTATTTCCCTCTGCAAAACATGAGATGCATGCATGCACATACAGTAGAAGCCCCGTCCCTCTGAGATTAGTTTCAGTTTGATAGAATCTCATCCACCAGTATAAGAAAACTCTTTATGCTATCCAACACAATGCAAGTTGACAATGTAAGCTGTAAGTGTTTATAATTTGCCCTTAGAAGTAGCCCAAAAAAACACTCCCTGGTGTTTCTCGTGTTGTAATGAAGACTTGCTGTTTGCCTGTGCCTCACTGATGTCGTCTCCTCTGAATCGTCTGCTTTTCCATGTACCGTTGGCTGGATAGATGCTGACAGAGCTCAGAAACATGGCATGGATGAATTTATCTCCGCTAACCCCTGTAGCTTTGACCACGCCTCACTTTTTGAGATGATGCAGCGACTCACGTTGGATCACAGGCTCAATGACACCTTCTGCTGCTTGGTGAGTTTGTTTCTGCTTGTTATCACATGAGCAACGGTGGGCTGTTCTTTGCTAGTTGTTGTGAAATAGTACATTGTGTGTCTGTGTTTGTGTTGTGTAGGGATGGTTCAGCCCGGGCCAGGTGTTTGTCCTGGATGAGTACTGTGCAAGGAATGGAGTTCGAGGTTGTCACAGACATCTGTGTTACCTGGGGGATCTCCTGGAAAGGGCAGAAAATGGAGCCATCATCGACCCCACTCTTCTTCACTACAGCTTCGCTTTTTGTGCCTCCCATGTCCATGGGAACAGGTGTGCCCTATGCCCTTCTACATGAAATGTTGTGACATTTATTAGCATATTGAAACTTTATGACTTTCGAACCTCATTTTTAACAAATTACACTCTAGTAGGCAAAGTGATGCCTTCTATGGATGCAGTAGTTGAGGAAATTAAATATGAATTGACACAAGAAAAGAGCAGAACTGAAGGGTTAGCTTCATCAGAAACAACCTAAATGTTTTGTGTTTTTTCCATCAAATTTATTTTTGTCATGTTTGTGTTTTCTTGATTTTTTATGTTGCTGCTGTTACATTTTTTGGCCTTTTTTCTGTATTTCATGTTATGTTGTTAATCAGTTGTATATCTCTACATATTTCCTTGTTTTCTACCACTTTCTTTGTTTTTTTTCTTTTCTCTCTGTCCTTTGTTGCCATAGTCTCTTACTGTCCATATTATTCATCCTCCTATGCGTCCGTTAAAGTCAGAGAGGGCAGCAGTTACTGGGGACCACTGGGCTATGAGGCCCTAAAATCCCCAAAGAGCTCCCCAAGCCCAGATCCCCGTGCTGCCTCTAAACGAGCATGCATGTTCAAGTTTAGAAAGAGAAAGGAGTCCAAAAATCCACTCATTCAAGGTCAAAACAGGTGAGACATGGTTATTTTTTTGAATGTGTAACACTGGAGGGGACTCAAGAAAAAAAAAAAAAACAGTCAATCAGTTCCCCAGGAGATGAAAGCTGTTAGCCAGAGATTTTGGGGCTTAGATAGGGGGTTACATAAATTGAACTTCATGGTTGCAGTTGGATTAATGTTTGTGGGTGTGATTTTCATAGGCCAGACGGGCTGAGCACAGTGACAGTGGACGAGAAGGAGCGCTTTGAAGAGATCAAGGAGCGGTTGCGTGTGATATTGGAAAACCGGATTGTAAATTTCAGGTGATTGCTGGCTTACCAAAACCGCATTACCCCAAGTCACAAAACATCCCAGTTATTGGTATTTTTCTCTGTTATTAAATCTGCGGTCTTCCCTTGTAGATATTGTTTCCCCTTCGGCCGTCCAGAGGGTGCACTGAAGGCCACTTTATCTTTGTTGGAGAGGGTTTGTAAATGCTTAAATAAATAAAACAAAACATTTTATAAACAATGAAATAACAAAAGGTGCACTCTGAAAATATTGGGGTTACATAAGTGCTCTTCGATGTGGCCTGCAGGTCCTGATGAAGGACATTGTGACCCCAGTTCCACCAGAAGAAGTTAAAGGGGTAATTCGCAAATGTTTGGAGCAGGCTGCTCAGCTCAACTACCAGCGGATTAAAGACTATGCTAAAATCGAAGGTAACCAAAACAACACAATTCAGTGTCGTGTAATGACTGCTGGGATTAATTTATTAATGATAAGCATCCACTAAACATTCCTACTGGTCATGAAGATGTCATTTTGTATGGACTCAGATTGAAATGCTCAGTCAGTGGTTTGGTAGAAAACAACAGAGTGAATAAACAGTATATTTCCATATGTCCTTTTTCTTACTCCACTATGAGACTGTGCTTGTCATGTTATCTATTAATTTACACATGGTGAACTCACTTGGTATATGGTATGTTTCTGTCCATATCCCAAATGATTTGTGGCAAATGATTTGTCACGGTCACTTTCTGTCTCTCAGTCCAATAACTCTCTCCTTTGTTTCAGGCCTGCTTTAGCTCTGTGCTGTTCTGTAGGTCAAGTTGGCTTTTGTGTAGAGGCGTGTGAGTAAAAATGCATTCAAATCCAAAGCCCTGAAATCTGTTGATGTGCCGATCTCTCTTTGTGCCTTGACTATTCAAGCTGTGTAGTATCCTGGCTTCTGACATTTGATGATTGGATTGTAAGTTCAGCTTAAATGATTCCCAGTTCCCAGTCGACACACACTCCCTCTCTTCCACTATCTTACTGTTAGCTCCTACCCCTCTGATACCTCCAGCTGACTCTGCCCGCCCCTCTTTACACTCCCTGCCTTGAAATACCAGCAGCTCTCCTGTCAACTGTGTCTTATGCTCTCGCTGAAGACCACTGTCTTCTGCTCCCTGTTTCCTCCCTGTCTGCTCTGCTTTTTTTTACCCCTCTCCACAAAGATGTCACTTTTTCTAACCTCTTTACTATGTGATAAGTGGCTTCTAACCAAAGGAATGCTGGGATTGAATGCATACAAACCAGCATCAGCCTTGCATGTGCTTTGAGACATAACATGGCCTTTCTTTACTGGCATGGATTACATATAAAAAATACATAAAGACATTTTATAATGTCTTATTCCTTCCTCTTTTTGCTGTGTCTATTTCTCAACATACCAATTGCACTCACATGTACATTTACATAGAGAACTCTGATGTTGTTTATGCCTTGAAAGAAATCCCTCAGGGTGCTAAAGATACTAAGGATTCAAACCTTACTATCTTTTCATGCTGTGTGAATTTAACTCCACCTGTCCTTGTGAGGCATCTGATTCAAATTTTACCAAAGATTTGACCTCATTATTGGGCCTCCTGCCCACCAGATTGTCGCTTTCACCTGGACAGTCCTCTTCCCATCATCCTCTGACCTCTAGACTTCCCCCCTTCTGACCCCAGCCTCTTGCATGCCCCGATCCTTTTTTATAGGGAAAAAGAGGGAAATGTTTGAGCACCCTGTCTTCTGCTTGGCATCTCAAGTGATGGATTTAACCATCCGTGAGTACCTTCATCATCCTCTTCCCATTTCCCCCTCATTCTTTTAAGCGCTCTTTCACCTCATCCCCCCTTCTGCCTCTTCTCTTTCTCCAGAAATGTTGCTCCTGCCATGCTTGTTTTTATCTGTGCCTTTGTCTGTGAGTGAGTGGGGAGTGCACTAGTCGAGAGATCTGAGCAGTACCACACAGAATCAGTAGGGGTCCTTTTTTTTGCACCATCTGTTTGTGATGGACATGAATGAGCGGTCTGGTCTGTAAGCTTCTTTCTTTTGGTTTGAAGCCCATTCCTTTGACTTGAATGCATTTTTATATTGCTTACATTGGTATCTGTTTTCAGTCATTCGGTCTGATCATGTGTCAGTGGTGTGCTGTGCCGAACAGGTAGGCTTGTTTGTCACTGTGTCTCAAGAGATAGTGAAGGAGCATCTGTTGACAGAGCTATTGAATGGGAATGACAAGATAGGGTGTATGGATGTAACAGCTCCAGTTTGTGTTTTAACTTGACTCAACTCAACTCAAGTCACTCAGCGTGTCCTGTCTAAGATCCTTTAAGCTGTTTGTGTGCCTTACCTGTTTGCAGTGGTCTTAAGCTTTGTCTGTTTGTTAACAAAAACATCTTATCACTTTTGTTTTGTTTTTTTTAAATTTTCCACAGGCTACTGTTTCAGTGTTTCTATTTTTTATTGTGTGTTTGTGACGTTTGTCTGTTGCCTAGAAGCGTCAGTCCCTGGAGCTGAAACTGTCCCAGCAGATTCATTGAAAGGGTCATGTGGCGATGAACAACAAGCCCCCCAAGCCCCCCTACCCACCCCCGTTTCGTGAAAATAAGCATAGAGTCATGCTAATTCTAAACATCTCCTTGTTTTTTTTTTTATCTTTTCTCTCCCTTTTTCTCGCTGAAGTTGAAAAAGGTCAAAAGGATCAAAAGGATCCAGGTGAACTCATGTTTAGCTTGTGCTTTAGCTATAGTGCACACACACACACACACACACACACACACACACACACACACACACACACACACACACACACACACACACACACACACACACGCACATGCACACACACACACACACACGTTTACTGTGAATAGATATAAAACACATGCATGCATTTACTTCTAGCACATTGTCTATGCACACTTTAAATATAAAGTTCTCAAATGTCATGGCATGTCTCAAACAAGCATTTCTTACAGAGATTGTACTGCTTTATATTTTTCCAGATACAGTTGTAGATCTGCAGCCTTGAATTACACAGCTGAAAATTTTTATATCCATTCCTTTCACATTTAGTGCAGTCTCACTTAAACAAAGGTGAGATTGCACTAAATTTGAATTGTGTCTTGATTTAAATTTGTGCTTTTAGGTAGTTGTGACATGTTAAGAAACCATCAAAATCATAAAGTAATGCAATCTCCTACAATAATAGTAAGACATATATTTTTTATCTACAATTTAATGTACAGTAAATGTAATGTAAAAAAGACATAAGCAACATTTTAATGCACCCCCCTCCCCCATCACACAAAGTAGCATACATTTCCACTATAGGCCATACTTGAAAATGGGATCATGATACAAAAATATGCATTTTATAAATATCATAATCATACATTTAAATCAAATTTGATGGTCAGTTTAGATACTTAAAAGGTCAGTTCAATCATCTTTTTAAGAACAATTTCCCTTCTTCTTACGTTTTCATGCAGAGAGTTACTTTTTTATTCCATTTTGACTTTAAGTAAAATCCAAATGTATTCTCCCAAAGGGAGTCAAGTGAAGCATAGATGCTGAAATCAATGACAAAAGTATATGTCGTTGCAGCTGCATATGCAGCTCCTTCTATCTGTGGAGATTTTGTGAAGATTTGAGACATCTGAGACTTTTCTCACCAACTCAAACTAGAATATGGTGGCTTAGTAGCACCCCTGCCTCACAGTCAGAAGGCCCCGGGTATAAACTTGGGCAGCACCCTCTTTTATGGAGTTTATATGGGTTTCTCTTGGAGCACTTGTGCTATTTTTAAAAAAAAATGTAAATGCTGCCCGTCTTGCCCCGGGTATTCTCTCAAAAGAGATACTAAATTTTACGAGTTTTACTTCCTGATGAGTGAATCATGCTTGCAATTTTTATTGAACTGGCGTTTTAATATTCAAGAATAGTCAGACACATTGGATATTGGTGTCAATAGCCATAATATATTTACTGCATCATTTCTAATTATGAGAGCACAAAGTTACACTGTGCTACTCTTTTAACCAAAGTATAGTTATTCTAATACAAACCCCTGTGATCAGGCGCCGATTAGAAGTCTTATATATTACTTTGGCTTATCATCTCAGATTCCCTCTGCTGATGTTGATGAGATTTGAAAGCATAATTGCTAGTGCTGGATTAGGGTTCCTTCACTTATTTTTCACCAGGGCCCAAAGTAAATATTCATTTGGCTTGAGCAGCAATACCTGAGGAATCCTACTGCTTAATAAAATAATCATGAAACAGCAAAAGACTTCTACTCTTTTATGTAGAGTTATGTATTTATGTACTTTTGATTTCATATTTGTGTAGCCATTCAGTTCTATGTCCAAAATACATCATGCCACATAGTCATAGTGTTTATAAAACTCCATTTCGTGACATATTTCTGTTTTTATCAGATCATTCTGTCTGCAAAGGTACAAGCAAGTGATTTGGAGCTTTAAGGGAAGAACAGCTTTCGCGGGCACAGAAGCACAGTTTATGACAAATCTAAAAACCAGCACGCTGTAAAAATATTCATTACCTTCAGTAACTTCATCAGTTAACTGGTAACTATTTTATAGATGTAAGATTTGATCCAAACGCAGTGCCTCGTGATGAAATTAGTCAAGCTGTAAAAGCTTGTGTAAGATTAGAGTAATAAATCTGTGAGCTAGTGTAAGCAAGTTTGTAGTGCTGTAGTGAGATCAGAAATGTTAGTATAATTTGAAAATATTTGTCAAAAATAACAATTCCTTTTGCTTACTTATAAAATATGGATAGCAGTATAATTTCATTAGAATTTTATACAATTGCTAGTTTTAAGAAAAATACACAATATTTCTGAATGTCACTTTTATTTAGCTCTAACCTATACCAATGTATGAGTAAATTTTTGTAGAGAACCTGATTTATATTGGACATACAGTATTATTAGGTTTGAATTAATAATCGTATCCAAGCTCATATAACGTCAAAGAGAAGGAATGAATTATTTTTACTGTGCGTGTTCATGGAACATTTTTGGCCATGAGACAGCTCCTTATACAGATGGCTTATTCAGTACCGCTTCACAATTTGCATGTTTTCAATGCTGCATTGTGCCTCCATCTCAGCGCCACTATTCTTGTGTCTGATACTCCTCCAACATGAGTCTGATTATCCCACAAATGCATCAACTCTGTTGCTTTATGTCATGCAGCCCAAAATGCATACACAGTAAATAAGAACATGCTTTACTTGTTATGGGGGGTATAGTAGGTAAACATCACAGCGTAAGTGCTGTGTTTATACTTTTATTAAACGGTCAAAAATATAAACAGAAAAAAAAATCTTCTGAATAGTCATAAAAATCCCCCTGGAATCCTCTGTGCTTGACTAACCACTCATCCCTCACCCTCATCCTTTTGTCTCAGAGAACGTAGGCCGCTTTAGTCACGCCTGCCAAAAAGCTGGAGGAAACAATTCGCCTGGCGGAGTTAGTCATAGAGGTCCTCCAGCAGAACCAGGAACACCACGCGGAGGTGAGTGAGAACCCTCTCCTCCTCTCCTCCTCAAAGCACTTTCCCTATATGCTCTCACTCTTATCTCACTTGCCCCACAGCAGGGAGCTAGTCTTATTATCAATCTTCTATAAATAAAGCTGCTTTCATCTATGGGTAACTAAAAAAAAAAAAAAAATGAAAGAAAAACTTTCAAAGATGAATTAATTTAGGAAAGCTCTAATTGGTGTTCAACAGACCATCGCTGCATGGAATCAGAGGGCCATGTCTGAGGATAGAGCGCAGATTAGATAGAAATGGTACAATGTGTGCATCGCTTTTCTGTGATCACAGTGTTTTAGTGTCACACAAGTTGTTAAAATGGTAGTATTATATTCAGGGTAGTCCAGTATAGACATTAAGCAGGAAGACAGACACAAGGTGAAACAGGCTAATGCACATTTTTACATGGCTTCCATGGTGCTGCTTCCCTTTGGCCACAAACAAAAAAACGAGCTGTAGTAGAACTCAGCCTTACACCTAAGTTAAAGTATTAATGCAACGTACTTGAATTATTAAAAGTACAACTTATTGTTCCAAAGCAAACTGGTTTTTATGATGATAAATTACATTCTTTCAGCATTAATACTAAACCGCAAGAGTCTGTATTGTGAGGTAATTCGTTTTGTATTTAGAGGTGCGGTCACAGCGTTTAGTGACTCTACCAATGAAAAGCAAAAACCTTACCTGATTTAAATTTGGCCACCATCCCCTTCAGTGCATTTTCTTATATGCTTTAGGCACTAGTACGTTTAGATTGCTCCCTTGAAGTCCACCACTGTCAAAATGGAAAGCCGTCAACTTCAATTGCATTTTGGGGAAGAGGCCAGAATTACAGGGAGCAAAGTCTGGCACGCTGGCCTGGCACTGAGCAACGACTGAAGGTAGTAACGTTCTAACAAACATTCCAACACTGATTGAGGGATGAAAAAGGGAGCATTTTCTTAGTTCTGCTCCTCCCCTTCAGTCTTTAACACTGTGGACTGTTCCACTGAAAACCTCTTTTTGTTCTCTGGGTTGTAGCTGAAGAGCCAGCTCCTATCATCCAGAAATGAGCCTTGACAGCTGCGGTTAGTTTGACATAAAAGTGATGTTTTCTCTTTGTGCAAGTTTGAGGTCTTTGGTGAAAGGCTTTCCAGAGGTGTGCAGGTAGAAAACCTTCAAGGAGAGATCGCCACATTTAAATCAGACAATATTTTTGCTTTTTCTTGGCAGAATCATGAAAATTATATAAATCAAATCACCTGAGAGGCTGAAATGAGAAATCACAGTCACACCTCAAGTATTTTAAAAAGATTCAAAGGTTCCAATGCCAAAAAAAAAAAAAAGAAATACAGGGTGTATCAGAAATGATCATCTGATTTCAAATGGCTATATTTTTAAAAATAATGGACATAGAAGCTTCCGATAAATTTTAAAATATGTGGCTGAATACAAAGTTTTACATACAAAACAGTGTTCATGAAATCACAAAAATCCCACTGCACAGTTATTGCAGACTCTCACTTTTTGATGCGTAGAACAGAAGGCTTTCTGTTGCACAGTCACCATCTTGACTGAGTATGATGGGAGGGGAGGGAGCCACTGCTGCCTACCAGCTACCACGTGAAACTCATGAAGCCCTTCTTTCTATCGTACCTGTTTAGATTGTTAACTGTGGAATTAAAGCACTTTGAAATTGGATGATTCTTTTTGATACACCATGTACGCTCGTTTAAATTTAAAGAATGTCTTGTAAGTTTTAAGTGGAAATGTAGTTTTATGTAGAAAAAGTTACTCTTAAAAATAGCTAGAGTGTCAAATATATCTAGTGGAGTCAAAAGTACACTGCTTAAAAAAATAAAGGGAACACTCAAATAACACATCCTAGATCTGAATGAATGAAATAGTCGCATTGAATACTTTGTTCTGTACAAAGTTGAATGTCCTGACAACAAAATCACATA
>JAMQGT020007545.1:0-24738 GCA_024447675.2 Pterophyllum scalare | reverse complement strand
TATGTATTGTACTTGGTTCAGTTACGTATTGCTAAATGCAATCTGGGAGGTGGTTGCCCAGAAGAGGGGCCTGAAACCTGAAGGCTTTGCCTCCCATTCTAAATTGTAACCCATCCACATTCTAGACCTTTGGATTTGACGACATCTCTTTTCATACAAAGAGGTGACACACAAGTAACCAAATGGAAGCTTTTTGGAATTTCTAAATTAAGACAATGGTAGTGTTATAGTATACCTTTGACTTTTCAGTTGCGTATTGCTTGCAGTATACCCAGATGGACTGTTATTTTTTTTTAAACCTTTATTTTACCAGGTAAAAATGTTTGAGAACTAGTTCTCATTTACAAACACGACCTGGCCAAGAGGCCCCAATCAAATCAGGTCCACTACACATGAATACACATAAACATATAAATATACAAACATACCAAAAGCAATCAATCAAGCGATAAAGTTATAGATGGAAAGTTTTAGTTGTCAAGTCTTATATTTGTTGTGAAGACACATAGTCACTGTAGTGTTAACCTGTGGTGTTTAAGCAGCAAAACATGTGTCTGTTCTTCCCCTTGTCTCTTATTTAAAGTATAATGCGTACAGACTCAGATCATGTGCATGCTCACTCAGCTCCTTTGTGGTAGTGTGGATCAAATGAAGCTGAAGGTTACTCTGCTTTCACCCCTCTGTGTGCAGAGGCTCTTCGCTGCATTCCACTTCTGACTGTTGCAGATGCATCAATGTAGTCACACTCCATTTATGTGCAACGCAGTAATGCAACACATTACTGTTCCCGTGTGCTGTTTGCTACTGCGCCTTTTCTTGCACATTTGAGCGACAATCTCTTGACCTCAGTTTGAGGCCAAAACAGACAGACCAACCGAAAACCGATGAGGGATGCAGATACACTGCACACCTGTTCAACTGTGTGTTAATGTAAAAATCTAATCAGCCAATCACATCTCAGTAACTCACTGCATTTAAGCATGTAGACATGGTCTAGACGACCTGCTGAAGTTCAAAAGGAGCATCAGAATGAGGAAGAAAGGTGATTTAAGGTACTCTGAATGTGATATAGTTGCTGGTCAGAGTGTTTCAGAAACTGCTGATTTACTGGGATTTTCTCATAACCATCATGGAATGGTCTGAAAAAGTGAGCAGCAGTTCTCTGAGTGTATATCTCTGCCTCACCTCTTTGAGCTCCAAGGCAACAGTAACTAAAACAATTTGTCACAACCAAGATGTGCAGAAGGCCACACCGGGTACTGCTAAGTTCTTTATGATGCTGATGCTGCCAAGGCTATGATTATACCTCAACTTTTTCTTCAAAACAGCCACGCTAAAAACAGATCATACAAGATGAATCAGCACGACGGGTCACTTTGTTTCGGTCTCTCTGCGTAGATCAGATTGATTTAACTAAATTTCACTTAATGAATTTCCCCTAATCATGAATGCACCTCCTGCAGTATCTTTCTGTCCCACCAGTATCTACCTAACCACAAGTGTAGATCCACTGCCTAACATAGCCTCTAACAGCAGCAGCTTTTTAAATTCTCAGTCATGCTCTTATTCAACCTCACGAGCTGACAGATTTTTAACCAGTCGCACAAAGTTTTCATGAACTATTCTGTTTATTCTGATTCTGTCGCAGCTCTTAGAAGTATGTTGCAGGTTTCAGAATTCAAAATGTGCTCATAATTTTGAAAAGCAAATAAAAATGTCTCGGTTTCAATTTGCTATTTGTTAATTTTGGACTGTTTTATAGGGCTTATTTTAAACAGTTTTTCTTGAATTTAATCAAAAAAGACAGTGACCATTAAAATCCTTTAAACTGACATGTGTGTTGCTTTTTTTTTATCAGCCAGAATATGCCTTGTCATTTCTATGCATTTGCTCACTCTGCCGGTGTTATTTATATTTTGTTATATTTAAACTGTTTTTATCGTACTGCTGCCAATTGAAGGGAGGTACCACCCAAGTTACCATCCTAATTTTTGTAGCATGGCAACAAAGCTTATTCCTTAATCTTTAGCAGAAGCAGTGTTCTCAGTTCCTCCCTCCTGAAAACTGAGAATCTGAGGTTTGGGTAGTTGCAGAGAATTACAAAAAGATCCTATTGTATGTCTTTCAAAGGACTGCTTGCAATCAGTATTTGCCAAATCATGTTTAAAATCTGACCACTAGGTGGCGGTGTTTTTTTCTCAAAAGTGTAAGTGTGTCCTTTCATTATGAAACAAGAAAATGCAGTATTTGGAATGAGGTGAGTGTGGTGTTGTGGTCAGCTGTTACTTCACTGCAGGAAAGTTCTGGGTTCAAACTTCCTGCTCAGCTGAAAACAGTAGATTCCAGGTGAGGCTTTCAGGTAAGCAACATAGCGATGGGAACAGGTCCTTCTTATCCTTGAGGCCCAGCCAATCCACCACCAACAGGTGAGGTGGGATTCACCCACGATGAGTGACTCTGCCCTCAGGAAAGCAGAAAAAAGCAACACAAAGCTCCAACCCACCCAAAAATGAGTTTGTACAAATAAAAAATAATATTTTGAACCAAATGCTTGTTTTCTCTTAAACCTGCTACATGATTATTTACAGAAAACTGTGGCATTGTGGGACCTGAAGCAACAAGCTGAGGAATATAATTACAATTAGTAAAGCCTGTAAACCTGCAAATTGTATCTAATGCAAATTCTATCACATCATTTTTAATGTAATCATGTTTATCTGACCTTGAGTGTTTAGGAAAGGCTTCTCTGTGTCTTTTTAAGCTTTAACAGCTTTATAGTCCATCCATCCATCCATCCATGTGTTCTCTTCCAGGGGGGCTGGAGCCCATCCCAGCTGTCATAGGGTGAGAGGCAGGGTACCCTGTACAAGTTGGCAGCGTGTCACAGCTTTATAGTAATAATCAAATTAATCCTCAGCTCTTCCACCTCCATCTCCAAAGCATACATCATAACATGTCTCACTGTTATCTCTTAAACCTTCCCTTTCACTCTTGCTTCTTTCCTTCTGTCACAAATCACCCCTGATACTCTCCACCCACTCCACCCAGCCTGCACTCTCCTCTTCACTTCTCTTGTGTGCTGTCTGTTGCTGTTGGTGGTTGCCCTGAGGTATTTAAACTCATCCACCTTCACTACCTCTTCTAACTGTGTATTCACCTTTCAACCTATCATTTCTCTTCTCTATAGAGCATACCTCCACCTCCACCTCTCCAGGCTCTCTTCCACCTGTTTCTCACTACACCTCATCTGCAAACATCATTCACAGAAACTCCTGCCTGACCTCATCTCTCAGCCTGTCCATTATCATCACAAACAAGAAGGGGCTCAGAACCAATCCCTGATGTAATCCCACCCCCGCCTTAAATACAGACCTCACCACTATCATATATGTCCTGCACCACCCTCACATACTTCTTCCTCATGCCACACCACAGTTGCTCTATGCTTTCTCTACGTAGCTCCACAAAGGCACAGTGCAGCTCCATCTCTAAATGTCTCCATTTCACTGTAAAATATCATAGCACTGATAAAGTATCTCTTTACCAATGACATAAGTGGAGGCTGGTTTTAGGCGTCTCTCTCAAACAACAGCAGCTATAGTTAATAAGTTGTCACAGTGGCCTAACACCATTGTGATGCTTCCTGTGTCAACTTCCTGTCCTGACACACACATTCAGCATTTTCACATGCAACACACTTTAAAGAGAAACTCACCATCGAAAGCCACTAAACCACTATGAACAAATGGCTCTGTTGCTATATTCTCTTCTGACAACTGTAATGAACACGATGTGGCTGAAAAAAAATAAAGAGTTGGTTGGGAGGATGGTCTACTGAAAGAAAGTGTGTTCATCATTCAGCAATTCTCATCTAAAAAAAAGACCCTAACAAGGATCTAAAGCTGTATACGCACACACACACACACAAGTGAGAATTTATGAAAATCAGCGAACACTAAAACAAACCCAAAACCCTACATTAGATGTTACGCTCCTGTCTGAGTAAGGAAGTGTGACATAAGTGTTCAAAGAGAAGCCCTACACCTGTCCCCAAACCACAGTGAGCACTCAAAGTGAAGCGAGGCCAAAACAGCATTCAGAGCCAGCTGTAGTTCACTTAAATATACTTAATCCTTAAGACACGTCCTAATCCGAACTCCCAAATCAGCAAAAACAGGAAAAACTGCAGAAAAGGAAAAAATGCAGTTCATCCCTTCTGCTTCAGTTTTATATACAATGTCCATACCGTTTATGACTTTAGTGAATTACATCCAGCCAGTAATAACCTCTGCTTTAAAAACCTACAGGTCCTTCTTCTACATATAAATGCATTTTATTTTTGTACTGACATTACTGCTTGCTGTTTAACACTATCGACACTATTAGAGTATCTTAATATGGCAGACTTATGTAGGCCTGTACTGTAGAAGCGCTTCCGTTTTTAAAGATGCTACTAATTTCAGGTCACCAGACAACAGCTCAAAAGGGGCGTCACTGTGCTCCTTGCTTCAGTACTGAAGTAGTATGCTGCACCCTGCATTAGTTATTAATTCTCAGCCAGTATGGGTGCATGGAGACTGCACCATGTCCTGCTTCACCTTGTCCTGCTTCTGCCACTGTGTGTGCTTTTTAGCAGTGAAGGTAATGAATCTTTTCCTCGAGTAATTCTCTTTACTTTTCTAATTGAAAATAGTAAATTTTTGAAAAAAATAATACTGGAATTGCTAACCCAGGCTGTGTTTCATACTTCTTTTAATGTATTGTAGAAACTATTGTGAAGACTGTTGAGAGAGAATCAGATATTACTCGAATATGCTCCAGTGAAACGCCAAACAACATCGAGCTGATCATGTGCAAGATCAGCACAGAGCGGAGAAGAGAAATGTGTCGTCTGACTTATCGACAGGGACGAGAATTTTTCAATGGATGTGACTCCAGGTTCACACTGATGCAAGAAAACGAGGCTGTGTTTCTCCACCTGACAAATTTATCAGGAGAGGACAGTGGGTACTACACCTGTGAGTGTACGGACAGCACAAGAACATATACGCTCCATCTCTATGTAACTGTGAAAGGTACAGTGTGGATTACTTCAATACCTTTTATGATTGACACTTAATGTATTCCTGTGGGTAGTGATACGACACCTGGGAGTGTGCGAAACTTCTCCATCTCAGCGTCCCCATGGGAGGCAAACACAGGTTACTTTATACTGAGTTTGTTGCAGGATCTATTTTCTTGCCCTGATCTCGGCTTTTCTTTCACGCACGGTTTGACATGTTCATTTTATTCCTGCATGGCAGTTTTTCATTCTTCTCAATTTAGATTTATCTCGTTTTCTTTTTTAAACATTACTTGCTGTGTTAATAGTATAACTTCCTGAGCATAAACTGTAGCTTTTAATAAGTAAGATGAAATCATATAATGCGTGATGTGTGTTTGATTTGCAGGTAATGTCTGTGATACAATTATGACAACATTTCCTTACATATCTGCCCCAGTGATATTTGCTGACAGAGCATTTATTTTCAACAGGGCAGTCCAGCAGTTCAGCTGGGTCAGTATTTCTTGCACTCTTTGGTACAGCAGGGGTCATCACTATAGCTGGATTAATTTTTTCCTACTGGAGGAAAAATCACAGGTAACAGATTTTTTAAAAAATTTATTGCTAAAAATTATACTGATGGCTTAATTTAAATACTAACATTCAATTTGATTCTGAATTTACTGGAGTGTTATTGTATTCAAAGCACAGCAGCAGATTAAAAAAAGAGAACAAATCAGTGTTGAGATTTTTATTTTCTCCCCATTAAGGCTGCCCTGTGTTATTATTCGAAGTAGCTTCTCAGCGTCAGCAAGACCGAGATTATCTGTGCATGAAACTCGTGGCTGTTATGTGAGTAATCGATTCTGTGCTTTTAAAGCCAAAGTAGTTTGTTAAAAAAGTGCAAATAAATTTTAATTTTGACTGTTGGGGTTTCTCTGTAATTAGTGGAGGGTCTTTACAATATATTGAGGCGACAGTTTGTTGCGATTTAGCCCTTTATAAGCAACATTGTATTGAATTTAAATATGACGAAACATTTTATTTCATTTTCTTATAGGATGAAGACCCCTATGCAAGTCTTCAGCAGCCAAATAATGAGCTCTACCAAACTGTCACCCCACGTCCTCATCAGCATGATGTCTGTGCAGACTTAACAAGAAGCACAGAAAGTGTGTTTCAGGATCCAAACAATTTAATCTATGAAAATATTTAAACTAAAAGTCAGTCTAATTTCCAAGCCCATAGCATCTAACATTAACGTTCTCCTTGCCAGCAACAAAATATCCCACAATCAGTATTTTTACATCATACAGTGTTAAAAATCTGGTGTTCTGCTCTTTCTTTTGATATTTATATGAATATATCTTTGCCTATCTATATGTTTATATTCACAGAAAAAATATTCTAGGAGGTCTTGGCTGATTAGTGATTTATTAAATTTCAAACAATACTCTGGCAGTCAAATTCAGTGTCAGGCTGCAGGCCTTTCTGATTTGCATATGTTTTCTGAAAGATATAAAATAAGAAAAGTCTGTGCATTTTTATCATAATTTGTACTATGTATGCTATAAATGGTTCATTTGCTAAGTCACCCACTGAACATATGTAATATATGTATATTTATATGCACATATAAATATACATATGTAATATATGTATATTTATATGTGCATATACACATATGTAATTTGTATTGAGAAAGAAAACATTTAATGTTTAAGTTTTGAAGGCACAGAAATGTCTGATTGTCACATAAACATGGCTGCAGTCTGTAACCTAATTTTACTCATGAAATCTAAATTTGATAAAAGTTTAGTCAAGTTAACTGTGTATTTTTCTGGCTTCATGTACTCTGTTATAAGGTTGCTTTGTGAAAGTGAGGTGGCAATGAGCTGCGCAGAGCCTGCAGATTTCTATTTTCAGATCAAATTCAGGCCTCTCGTTGAAAACCACCAAAGAAACATGTCAGGTTTAGGACCTCTCACGAACTTACTGATCAGATGCTGCTAAAAATGTTGCAATGATATTCAATCTTGGGGGTAGCTTATTAAGAAGTGATGCATTCAGGCAACATTTGACCACGGTGCAAGGTCAAAAGCAACAGAGCATCCTCAAACTTATTAGAGGTGCAGATACACCTATTTGAATTTTAAAAGGACACTAGTGATATCTTGCATGTTTCTGTGATGACGAGATCTGGCCATGCAGACACGAATAAATTTTTCCTTTACATTGTCCACTGGCACCTCCATCATTGTTGCCAAAGTAACAAATCAAAGAGCATAAAAATTTTAAATCTCCTTCCAAAAATGTTGGGATGATGTGTATAAAATGGTTTGATGATGATGTCTGCAAAAGCAGAATCAAGTGATTGACAAATGTCTTAAATGCTATATTTAAGACATCATATTCAAATAAGATACGTGATTACTTTTTGAAACATTTGCCTAAGTGATGTTAGCAAATTAGAAAAAGCATTTGAAAAGATGGGGCAGGAGCATCTTTCCAACAGTGTTAAATCACCTCTTATTTTTACAACAGTGGGTAAGAGTTGGGGGGCTGAGTGAGGAGACCAACATCAGTAGTTTTAAATGTGAAATGTTTCCTGTTGTTGCTTGAAAACGGATTTCAGTTGGTTAAATGTTTGGGCTTTGGTTATATTTTTTGTTTCATAACGTTCCAGGTTTTATCAGAAGGTCACAGGTCTGGGCTACCGACAAACCAGTTTAAACAGATGTGTTATCCATGCCATGTGCATTACTTTATCCACAAACCATGTTGGATGCTAATGGGAGCATGGAGTTTAGCACAGCTGATGGAGGTTTTTATTGGTCAGTCCACAGGACACATTTCTATTTCACCTCAGCCTTTCTTAAATGAGCTGGGCATAGACAAGGTGCTGGAAACATTCTTCAGAGATTTTGGTCTGATAGCATCACACAGCTTCTCCAGATTTGTTGGCTGCACATTCAAGATGTGGCTGTCCTGCTGCCCCACATCCTAAAAGTGCTCTGGATTTAGATTTGGTGACTGTGGAGAGCATTCATTGTCATGTTTAAGAAATCAGTTTCAGTTGGTTTAAGTTGTGGCTCGTTCAAGAAAACCAGTCATTTGAGTTTTGTGACATGGCTGGAAACAGGCATCAATAGATGGGTACACTGGGAGTTTATAGGGGTGGAGAGAGTCAGCAGCAATACTCAGGTAGGCTGTGGCAGGTGCCCAAAGTGTGCCAAGAAAATAATCCCCACACCATTATACCACCACCACCAGCAGCCTGAATTGTTGATGCAATAGTGGTAGCCAACTCCAGTCCTTGAGAGCTGGTGTCCTGCAGGTTTTAGATGTGTCTCTGATCCAACACAGCTGAATCAAATGGCTGAATTACCTCCTCAGTATGCAATCAAGTTCTCCAGAGTCCTGCTAATGACTTATATATGTGATTCAGGTGTGTTGGATCAGGAACACATCTAAAGCCTGCAGGACACCGGCTCTCGAGGCCTGGAGTTGGCCACCCCTGCAGTAGAGGGTGGATCTATGCTTTTGTGTTGTTTACACCAAACTCTGAATCTGAATGCTGCAGCAGAAATTAAAACTCATTAGACTTTTCCAATCTTTTATTTTAATTTTGAGCCAGTATGAAACGTAGCTTCACTTTACTGATGGGAGGGACACCTGCTGTTGTGTTCTGCTAATCTGCTTCAAGGTTTTCCATGTTGTGCATTCAGAGATGCTGTACTGCATGGCTCAGCTGTAACGAGTGGGTATTTAAGATACTGTTGCCTTCCTATCAGCTCAAAGCAGTCTGGATGTTCTCCCATGACTTCTGGCATCAGTAAGGTATTTTCACCCTGAGAAGTGCCATAAAGTGATCCTGATGTTTCTGTGTGCTTTTATGTGTAACGTCTTTGCTTATATTGGTAAATAGAGTGCAGTCAGCATGATTTATGAAGGACTGATATATAAAATGAAGAAATAACCTGTTTTGCAAGAATCTTTAGGAGTCAGTGTCATTGATTGCATGATAATCAATTTTTTGGTACTTAAAATATCTTTATTAAACTGTGATTTTATATTTGTTGTAATTTCTGCAGCCTTCTGAGGCAGATTTCTGTTTAAAAAGACATTTTTAACGTCAATGACAGTTTTTACCTTGATAAAAAAAACGAGCGGGAGATCGACAGACTGATCGGAGCTGCTTCTGCAGTGATGTGGACGCTGCGCTGGTCTGTCATGATGAAGAGGGAGCTGAGTAGAGCCGCTGCTCCTCCACATGGAAAGGAGCCAGTTGAGGTGGCTCGGGCATCTGATTAGGATGCCTCCTGGCCGCCTCTTGAGTGAGGTGTTCCAGGCATGTCCCACCGGGAGGAGGCCCTGTGGTAGACCCAGGACACCCTGGGGACATTATATCTCTCAGCTGGCCTGGGAACGCCTTAGGGTCCCTCCGGATGAGCTGGAAGATGTGGCTGGGGAGAGGGAAGCCCGGGCTTCTCTGCTTAGGCTTCTACCCCCGGATAAGCGGAAGAGAATGGATGGATGGATGGATGGATTAAAAAAATGAATATATAAAAGCCACTTTGCCAAAAACTGAGTGCAGCTTCTACCTTGTGATAGAAATGCTGCTTTTTGCTGAAAATGACCTGATATCATTCATGAGCGATCGATTTGACACGTGTTTCACAGATAACTGTTTCAACATGTCATTTATAGCCATAAATTAAATACAGGCAATCATTTTCTGGTAAATACCTGAAATCGCTTTTTGGCACAACACCTGCAGCTGTTGAATGCAACTAACAAAGTAACTTGTAATCTAACGTAGTTACATCTAAAATTAAGTAATCAATAATGTAACTAAGTTAATTTTTAAAAGGAGTGATCAGTAATCAGATTACTTCTTCAAGGCACCTAGCCATCACTGCCCAGGGGCCAGAAAATCACAGCTCTGAACTCTTATCCTGTCGTTATGATAGTTTATGGCATTTATATGTGTCTCCTGGCCACGCAACCCCCACCTGCAGTATCTCTATGCCACAGCAGCAGTTTATCTCATCACGAAAGTGTCCTGGTGTTTAATGATGTGACTTTTAGTTTTAGTATTGTGTGCTTGCTTACTGTTTTGCTTTCTATTTCTTCTTTTTATGTCTGCAATTACTGTAAATGCACTTCCTTTGTAAGCAAATTCACACCTACATGCACTTTTATAAGAAGTGGTCGTCTGCTGTCCTGTCCTCAGTTCATAATCGCGTGCACCGTTGGCAGGCATTGCTGCTTTTTATAGATGTCTCGACCAGAATGGACACACTGAAACTGAGCTTCATTCTGCTTTTACCGCTAACCATGTGCTTCAAATATCAGTGGGAAGGTAATGTAGAGACAGTATTTTTCACAGTATTTTTTAGTCTAGAGGTGGACAACTAAACATTTTATAATGTAATTAAATTTCTTTGAAAGTTTCAAAACATGTGAAATACAGCTGATTGAATTCACCGTTTGTATTTCATGTTCATTGCAGAGACTCTTGTGAAAACAATTAGAAGAGAGCCAGATACGACCCTGATATGTGCCAACGAAACGCAGAATATCATCACGCTGATTGTGTGTAAAATTAGAACACAGAGGAGCGGAGGAGGAAGCTGTCGTCTGCTGTATCGACACGGGCGGCACTTTGAGCACGAGTGTGACTCCAGGTTCACACTGATGAAAGAGAATCAGACTGTGTTTCTTCACATGATCAGTTTAACAGCAGAGGACTGTGGGAGCTACACCTGTGAGTGCACAAAACCTGATGGAACATTTATTCTTCACGTCAATGTCACCTTGGAAGGTAAACACACATAAATTTACCACACTGTGGCTAAAGTTATTGTCTTGCTCTTCTGACAAATGCGTATTTTCAATGTTTTAGAGAAGAAAGAGGCCTACAGTTCAACAGAAGCTATCTCCTTTTCTGTTTCCATTTATTTGATTGGTGCAGCGGTCATCATAATTGGAGTTATTTTGGGATTCATCTACCTGAAAAGTCATCGGTGAGACGTTCCGTTTACTGTATTAGTATGGCAACTCACTGTATGTTGTGTCTTGTGTCTGCATTACACTAGTGTGATCATTTCCCAGTACATCTGTAATTTCATCTTTGTTTTTTCTGAATCTGTCTTACACTAACACCCATATTCCTTTTCAAGGGCCTGTTCAAGGTCAGAAGTGTTTGGACTGTCTCTGCATGAAATTCCCAGCTCTCTGGTGAGCAATGTATTCTTATGATACAGTTTTAGGTTTTTGGACATATAGAAATGTACATTTATAGTTCTGTGAACAAGAAAGTCCATGCAGTCCTGTGAAAAACTAAGTGCACCCCACAATTCAGTAGCCTGTAGAACCACCTGAAGCAGCAACAACTTGAAGTAATCATTATCTGTGTGACTCTCACATCGTTGTGGAGGAAGATTGCCCCACTCTTCTTTACGATGTTGCTTCAGTTCATTGAGGTTCACAGGTATTTTTTTTATAGACAGTTCTCTTAATGTCCCACCACAGCTTTCCAACTGGGTTGAGGTCTGGAGTTTGACTGGATCAATGCAGCACCTTGATTTGTTTCTTTTTCAGCAGTTCTGTTGTAGATCTGCTGCTGTTCTTGGGATCATTGTGCTGTTGCATGACACAATTTTAGCCAAGCATTAGCTGTCAGAGAGGTGGCCTCACATTTGAGGATACTTTGAATACTTTGGAATACAGAGGAGTTCATGGTCCAACCAGTGACTGCAATGTGCCCAGGTCCTGTGGCCCTGTGGCCCTCAACCACCCTGTTTGACAGTTGGTATGAGGCGTTTATGCTGATGTGGTGCATTTGGCTTTTACTAAACATGGTGCTGTGCATTATGGCCAAACATATCCACTTTGGACTCATCTTAAGGACAAAGGGATTTGTTTACTGATGTTCACATGAAAACGTTCTTACCCTGTGCATAAAAGCAAGATATACAAAATTACCATGAGATTTATAAAATGTGTGCACGTCCTGTTTTTTTCTTACCACTGTGCATGTGTTAGTTCATTGGAATCATTCTGAACCTACAGGCGTGTACAAGCAGCAAAGAAATATATTTACCTCCAAGTGAAGCAGAGAAATTGGTGACTATGTTGCAAAAGAGAAACCCGCACCTGTAAGAGAAGGAGAAGAGTACAAGTGAAGAAACTGAAACAATTGTGTACAAAGAGGAAGCAAGAAAATATTCACAATACCATTTCCCGTGAGATTCACTGTGGCTCAACTTGAAGAGTTTGGATCAATCAAAGTTGATATGAACAAATAGACAGGAAAAAGAAGAAAATGGGTGGAGGACAAGGAGCATGTGCCAAGAAATTGGACTCTAGCGATGACAATCAGCTATGACAGGAGTTATTTTCAATGAAATATAGGACAATATAAGATAAATTTAAAAAAATAAAATTAATATAATATAAGTGTTAACCCTGCAACAGGCTGGCGATCTGCACAGGGTGTACCCTACCTCTCGCAAAACTTCCAAACAAGCCTCAATTATCACACAATTATTGTCTTTTTCTAACTCTGCTGCCCTGAACTTTAATATTTAACATGGTAACTGAGGCCTTGCTGAGACATCCACTCCTGGGAAGACTGTGGCATTGTGTTAACACACAATGCTTAAATGTTTACATACTCGCCTTTTAAAGCAGATGTAATAAGTTGTCGATTCTACCACTGTGGCTTCGCCACACTTATTTCAGTCTGTGACCTTTTAGCTTAGTTGCATGTGAGTCACAACAAAGAAGAGTGGGAGAGTTGAAAAACTGTGTACAAGAGTGAAGCTTAAGGAACTCATACTGTACATTTCCATCCCCTGGTTTCTTTTGATTGAGAGAGCTCCAACACACAGAGATAATTAACAAGTATTGTGCTTTATTTTGCAGGAGGAAGATGACCCAGAGGACCCCTACTCAAGCCTTCATCAGCCAACAGATTATATTTACCAAGTTATTCTTTCAGTTCGCCATGACACCAAGACAAATTCAGCAGAGAAACTGTCCACGTGACCTATCAAGAAGTGGATCAGAGTTGTGACATCTCTGAAAACTCACGTCAACACACACACTGCCCAGTGGAGAAAATAAATAAGTTATACTGTACACTTTTTTATTGGACTGTTCTAAGCTTTGATGACAACGCACATTCACTGTGCCTTCAGTAAAATAAGCTTATGCAATATCACAGGATTTATTTCCATCCAGGATGCATTAATGTTTCACTGTATTGATGATGGGAGAGTAGGGCGGCTGCATAACTCCTTCTCCGGCACATCCTAAAGATTAAAGTTGTCTAGACTCTGTGGTGATGAAAGACTGGTTATTCAGTATATTCATGTAATCAGAGCAAGCCCAGATCATAACACTGCCCCCCACAGGTGTGTGTGTGTGTGTGATAAGCATCAGTGATGAATCTAGGTTAGCTGTTTTTTAATAATCAAAGCCATTCAGCATTGACACCTCAATTTTTTTTAAAGTGGGTTCATCAGATTGCTTCATAGCACTTTGTCTAAAACTGTTAACACAACACGAATATAATAAACTCTGTGGACTTTGACTCCTCAGCTCGGACCAGTGTTGTTTTCTGAATTTGAATTGTGCGCAGTTACTCCCAGACGGGGACTCTGTAAATGCTGGGGGGAATAAGGCCATTTGTTTCAATGCTTTTGTTCATAGAGTCACAAAATGGGGCCTAAATTTTCAGTGGCTTGTGAAATCATTCTTTGAACAAAGCCACTTCCGTCAGGTGAAGTGTGTTTTGATGTCATGAGAAAGCTTAAGTATGATTTAAAGATGCACTTCCTTTTAAAACGTACTGAGCCTTTGAGGTCTACTTAGTCAGAGGAGGTGAATTAGTGAGGCAAGTTTTCCTCCTTTCAATACAGTCTACTGTACACTGCCACCAGCAACACTTCCTGACCAATATGACTCTACGGAAACTTTTCTTGGTCCTGTTTCTGCTTCTACTTGTGTGTTTCAGCAATGAAGGTAATTATTCTTCTAATAATCATGTTGTCAGTTAAAAGGAGAAAACTAGGAGAAAACTATATTTTTGTAGTAAATTAAAAAATATATATTTTTGTTCTCCCAAACAATGAATCGCATTCTAATAATTACAACATTTATTAACTCGGACTGTATTTCACATTGATTGTAAATGACTGAATGCAGACGTGCTTGTGAAGATGATGGGAAAGAAATCAGAAGCCACTCGAATATGCACCAACGAAACTCTGAATCTTATCGTGATGATAATCTGCAAGATCAGCACAGAGCGGAGCAGGGAGAAGAGTGTCGTCTGCTGTATCAACATGGACAGGACTTTGAGCATAAATGTGACTCCAGGTTCACACTGATGAAAGAGAATCAGACTGTGTTTCTGCAGTTGATCAATTTAACAAAAGAGGACAGTGGGAACTACACCTGTGAGTGTGTATCATGGAGGAGCATATAAGCTCCGTCTTAATGTAACTGTGGAAGGTAAAAACATTTTATGTTTATTCCCACTATGCTTTTTATTTATTGCTGTGATTACAGATGTTCTGATGTTGTTGAGTGACACAGTATCTCATTATTTTCAAAATCCATCTTCATATTTAATCTCAGCGCTCCTTTTCTCACTAAAATGTTTCAGAGGAGGAGGAGGCCCACGGTTCGACAGGAGTGTCCATTTCAGCTTATTTGATTACTGCAGCAGCAGTCATCTCAGTGACTGGAGTTACCCTGGGGTTTAGCTACTGGCTGAGAAGTTGGTGAGAAGCTTTTATTCTTTTAATATTTTTATTATTCATTTTTCTGCAGTGTCACTGTGTTGACGGTGCTGGCAGGTGAATTGTAAAAATAAATGGAGTAAATGACAATTTGTGCTCCATAGATGATTCTAAAGAAAGCAAGAATGGGCTTTTAGCTCTGTTGTTATTTTTCTTTGTGCGTATATGAATGCATGTTTCATTAACACTGACATCTTTCTCATCCAAAGTGACTGTTCAAGGTCAGAAACGTCTGGATTATCTGTGCGTAAAAAGTCTTGCTCGTTGGTGAGTGATGTATTTTTAAAATCTGCATGTGTACAGTCAAAGTAGTGATTTGTTACTCTGGTTACAAAGACACACTGTACAATTAACACTCTAAATGTACTGTGCATAGAAAACACAGTTTACACAATTTCGAAGGCTAAGCTGAGCTTTTGAAAATGTTATTTTACTCAGCAGTGATGCTGCTACTTAAGAAGCCTTCAGCTGATCCAAAATGCTGCAGCTAGAGTACTGACAGGGACTAGAAAGAGAGAAATATTTCTCCCATATTGGCTTCTCTTCATTGGCTCCCTGTTAAATCCAGACTAGAATTTAAAATCCTTCTTGTCACATTCAAGGTCTTGAATAATCAGACCCCATCTTATCTTAAAGATCTCATAGTACCGTATCACCCCAATAGAGCACTTTTCTATCAGACTGCTGGCTTACTTGTGGCTGCCTAGGATTGCTAAGAGTAGAATGGGAAGCAGAGTCTTCAGCTTTCAGGCCCCTTTTCTGTGGAACCAGCTCCCAGTTTGGATTCAGGAGACAGACACCCTCTCTATTTATAAGATTAGGCTTAAAACTTTCCTTTATGATCAAGCTTATAGTTAGGGCTGGATCAGATGACCCTGAACCACCCCTTAGTTTGCTGCAATAGATCTAGGCTGCTGAGGGGGGATGATGTGTGTGTGTGTGTGTGTGTGTGTGTGTGTGTGTGTGTGTGTGTGTGTGTGTGTGTGTGTGTGTGTGTGTTTGTTCCGTGATGCACTGAATGTTTCTTTTTCAATTACTGTTTTTCATTCTCTGTATGCATATACACCCCTCTGCATTTAATAATTTATAACTACTAAAATCTCCCATAGTGTACCTTTTGTCCTGTCTCATTCCCCTCACCCCCAGCTGTACACAGCAGACAATTGCCCCTCCCTGACTCTGGCACTGCTGAAAGTATCTTCCTGTTAAAAGGGAGTTTTTTCTTTCCACTGTTGCCAAGTGCTTGCTCATTGGGGGTAATCTGATTGTTGAGATTCTTTCTTTACTTTACAATACAAAACACCTTGAGGCAGCTGGTGTGATATTGGTGCTGTATAAATCAAACTGAATAACCATGCAGCATAATTTAAAAATTTATATTCTTATAGGATGAAAATGTCTCAGATGATCACTACAGAAACCTTCGGCAGCCAGCAAATGACTTCTACCAAAATATCACCACCGTTCACCATCAACGTGACATCAAGACACATGCAGCAAGAAGCGCTCGAAATGTTCAAGTGGATAGTCAGGAAATGGTTCAGTCTCAGATCTATGAAAATGTTTGAACTAAAAGTCAGAGTCCAAATCAAAGTCACAGGGATGCTGGAGCCTAACTCACCTGTCATAGGGGGAAAAACAAAGTAAACACTAGACAGGTCACCAGCCTGTCACATGGCTAACAGATGAGAGGCAGACAAACAATGACATGCTTACACCTATGGCCAATTTAGAATTGTCATTTCTAACCCAGGCATGTCTTTGGCCTCTGTACTGTACGTAAGTCGGAGTACCTGGAGAAAACCCATGCAAGCACAGTTGATTAAATAAATTATGTCAGTTTTTGTTGCCACTTATTATACTTAATAAGGTGTTTTGCCTCCAGAATCCTGAGTGCATGGTGACTGCGGTCAGTGAAGCTGTTGAATGTGGATTGGTTGACCACTGGGCTGGAACAGGGAAGTGGGTGATGATAGTGGATCAGGAACAGGAGAAGCATGAAAAAAAAAACCCATCAAAATTTAACAGAAATACAGACAGTGGCTGCAGTGGACACTTTTTACTGATTTTAACACTCGGCTTCATTTCAGCTTTTTGTGTGATATAACTTTGTTCTTCTGATGGCCCAGCAAGAATAACCCACCATATATTTTTGGCACTGCCCCATCTGACAGTAGAGGCTCTCTGCAGGTAGATGAGTAGTCTGAAGCTGTCCACAGGCTGCCAACCTACTGCCACTGCAATGCCACAGCTGAACCATAATTTCCCCATTACTGCATTATGATATAGCAATGCTGCATGACAGTAACATCAGTTTTCTTATGAAGGGACATAAATACCAATAAGCTGCTAAGAGGACACGGTTTACTATTTACATATCAGGTTTAGCACTTTAACAGTTACATGTAACTAACTCACTAGTCACACCAGTTGTAAGCCTACTCCAAATGATACTCTGTAATGGTGCCGCAGGCTGAACTCTAAGGCGCCCTGCTGTATTTGTATGATGTTTGACCTGACAGTCCGTTATATGCACGTACATGTTTTTCCTTTAAAGCTTGTTTTTTTTCTTTTTTAAATTCCTTCCAACATGACCATTAAAGTTGTAATATGAAAATAACTGTTTTTTGGTTGTGTTCACTGTTTCAATTTTAGACTGCTTTTTATTGAAAGCAGAAGTGTTCCTGTGGGCGAACAAAGATTTTATCAAAAGATCATCTGTTTACGTATGAAACGAAAGCTTTCATGTAGATGAACTTCCTGTTGAGACAGTCTGAGACTTTGAAGTTTACATAGGGGAGTCATGGGGAGTGATTTACTGACAACACTGCCAGCCACAATTACCTCCTGTCCAGTTTGGCTGTTTACAAACTGGTTTCATCCTGCTAATGTGTGTGTGTGTGTGTGTGATATATATGTAATCATGTCTGCAATTTCATTTGACTGTAAATTGATTTCTGTATTGAACAAAAAAAAAAAATGCAGCAATCACTTGATTGTAATTGACTGAAAGCAGAGACATTCAGAATAGAACCAGATGGCACTTGAATATACACCAATAAAATGAAAGCAGCAGTTGTAATAAGGGATAATGTTGTGTGCACAATGTGTGTTCGGCTGTGATGGACATGATGCGACATTTTTCCTAACAAATGTTTTCTCAGCATTTAGGAGAGGAAAAGCCCAGCATTTCAACAAGTATGCAGATTTTAGCTGATTTGATTGCAGTAGTGTTTGAACTGGAGTTAATCAGGAATCTGCTGGATGCAAAGTCGTGTGTTATTATTATTAGAGTGTAGTTTGGATATTTTTATTTTCTTTAATATTTCCTGTAGTGTTGTTGTATTTACAACAGGTAGCAGATAAAGTGAAAAACACATGGTGTCACTGTCCTGTAGCCAAATAAAGGACACTTTAGTTTGTTGGAAGATCAAAATGATGATCAATATTTGAGTGACTGAGTTACTTACGCAGGAGGACACAGTAGTTAAAAAACAAAAAAACCCCCCAAAAGTAAGTCATTCAAAAGCCAAAACATCTCTATCACCCTCTGGTATCTGGCTGCAGTATAGGTCATAAACCTGCCCCCTTCAGATGGGACAGACACTTGTGTGTGTCTGTTTGGGAAGTGCAGATAGAGAACTGCACAAATCAAGCTGAACAGACCAGAAGAATTCAGAATTCCCAGAAATCAAAATAACATATTTAAGATAAATGAATTAGACCCCCCCCCCAATGAGGAAGTGATGCTTGGTATGCCCCAAACATCATTTCCTGTATTAATAATAGTACTGCTGCATTAAAAAAGAACATCTTTTCTCTCATGACCCCCACAGACTCAACAGAGCCCCACAGCACTGGAAACACATGAAAAAGAAATTAGCAGCAGATAAAAGAATACAAAAGTTAACCAAATGCACAGTCTTTTTTTTTTTATGTTTATGTATGTGTAGTGAGTATGAAATTAAAATAATAATAATAATTCATACTTGTGTGTCTTCAGGCGTGGCTATCATGTTCTAGTAGCTGCAATTCCAGCAGCGTAAAAGAGACTTAGCATCAGATTAAAAGTAGAAACCGTCTTTACATTTCTGCATCGCCAGACGAATGGGTGCAAAGCCCAGTGACCATCACAACACACAGTTCGAGCTGCTGTAACTTTACAGCTGTGCTTAACTTGTGATGTTAGTAAGTTACAGCTTAATGTAAAGTTACACACATAAAACTTATTCCCCCAGCAGCGAATCTGAAGTGTACTTAAAACATGCTGCGGAAAAAAAAAAAGAATAAGTGAAAGCGTGGCAACTCCAGACCGAAACTCTGAACATAACTCGCTCAGCATATGTTACCATGGTGACTTAGCCAGGCCAAAGGAGCTACTTTCATTTCTGAAAACTGACTTTAAGCTCGACATGGATCTCACTTCACAGTACACCCCTCAGCTGCAGTGATTTCATCATTTTTGCCTGGACTTGTATGCAAATGCTACAAAAGCAAGCATGTTAGTTTTAGCAGCAGCATTCATTAGCATTTATTTTATATAAATTTTGCTACCCATACAAATCATGAAGGTAATGCAGGCAACACTTTGTGAGTATATCACTGGTTAGCAAAACTGGTTTGACATTTGGCCTGTAACCCTATTTTAGTTTAAAATAATTATAACATTCCGATAAATGTTGGTTATGTTGTTACTCTGAAATATGATCCAACAAACACGAAGGGTAACAGTGGAAAACTCCCTCTGGCATAAAGAGAAATGAGCATGTTTTCTCTTTGGATGTGAGCCAGTGTTTCACTTTCAGAGCGTTTTAATATGCATACACTTCCTTTGTGTCACTCAAACCTCTCTGAAGGCTACAAGTTTGAGGTTAATGTAACCAGGAAAGCTTCTGCTTCTTCCTTTCAGCACATCATCCTCTGCGCTGTCGGTGGCAAGTGGCTTGCAAACGTTTCGACAAGCATGGGCATACTGAAACTGTGCTTTATTTGGCTTTTACCGCTAACTGTGTGTCATGACGCTGAAGGTAATACAAGGAAACGATTTTTCATGATGATCTTTTTGATTTAAAATGTACAACTGAAGATTTTATTGTGGGTTTAAAAACATGATCTGATAATCACAATGCACTCTCAGACACAGACAGAACTTAGCATTTATATTTGATTGTCACTGTTTGCAGAGACTATTGTGAAGACAGTCAGGGAAGAACCTGATGTCACTCGGATATGTGACGATGAAATACACAGCGCTATTGTTCTGATTGTGTGTAAGATCAGAACGCTGAGGAAAACAGGAGGAGAGTGTCATCTGCTGTATCGACACGGGGAGAACTCTGCTCGTGAGTGTGACTCCAGGTTCACACTGATGAAAGAGAATAGGACTGTGTTTCTCCACCTGATCAGTTTAACACCAGATGATAGCGGGAACTACACCTGCGAGTGCACAAATACTGAAGGAACATATATCCTCCATATCAGTGTCACTGTGGAAGGTAAATGCATCTTATTCGTCACACTTTGGCCACATTTGATATTAAACCGTTTATATGGTTTTATGCGTGCAGTTTGTTAATTTTTTTTCTGGTTAATTTCTTTTGTGGTCTTTGTCCACACTGAGCAGTGACTACTTTATTAGGTGCACCTTGATAGTACCAGGTTGGAGACCTTTCTCAGAGATGTTGGTCCATGTTGACATGACAGCATCACACAGCTACTACAGATTTGTCTGTTGCATGTCCATGATGCAAATTTTCCATTCTACCACTTCCCAAAGATGCTCTATTGGATTTAGATCCAGTGATTGTGGTGGCCATTTGGGTGCAGTGAAGTGATTTGAGCCTTGTGACATCACACGTTGTCCTGCAGCCACAAGAAGCAGGCATGAGAATATGTGGACACTGTGGTCATAAAGGGGTGGATATGGTCAGGAACAGTAATCAGGTAGGCTGCAGCATTTAACTTCCTAAGACCCAGCAGTTCATTTTGTGCTCTGTGGGGGACATGAGTCTGAGACGTGGTGGAGGAAGGCCAGACATTAGAATAGGAAGGTGAAAGCTCAGAGCAAGAAATGTTAGCTTTGTCCCTGAGCAGGGACAATCACAGTTCTGGTGATGAATCACGTCCATTACGGATAAGAAGAAATGTGTAATCTAGGACTCTGCAGTTATTAGGCATTTCAATCTCTAGAAGGGGAAAAGACAACCTCTTCAGTTGAATTCACACACAAAAACACACACCAGCTAAGAGTTTGATATTGTCTTTATATAGGTAATAATATATACGGTGACCCTGAGAGGCCAAATGCACTGCAACTTAAGATAACACATATATATATATATATATACACTAAAAGTGTATTGAACTGTACCTGTCTGGTATTAATCAATTCAATTTCAATCATATTGAAAGTGGACATACTGAATATCAAATATATTGAATATGCACAGATGCCAGTTATTGCACAGATGCCAGTTATTGCACAGAGTATCAAATATTGCCTCATATGTAACAAAAGTTTCTCAAAACATTCAATCTTTTGCACGTAATAATCAGTATTGGATGTACTAAATATATCACAGGGTTTAAGGAAATAAATAAATAAATGTTCCAGATATTCACAGGTAGACAGTACTCTGTGAGTGGTCAAACAGTGAACAGTGTACTGTGACCAATGAGGTAGACAGAAGAAGTGGGAAGTGAAACAGTGAAAGTAAATGTTGTGTTATTCTTTCATGTTCAGGAGTCTGACGGCCCAGGGGTAAAAACTGTTCCTCAACCTGTTTGTCTTGCTTTTGTGGCACCAGAATCTCTTCCTTGATGGCAGCACATTGAACAGGTGCTGGTTAGGGTGAGAGGAGATTTTTGCTCTACTAATGCAGCAGGAGTTGGTAATGTTCTCCAGGAGGAGGCAGAGCTGGTAACTGTCTTCTGTCTGCAGCAGAGCAGGCAGCAAACCACACTGTCACACAGAACTTCAGCACTGGCTCTACGGAGGCCCGGTAGAAGGACACCTGCAGCTTCTCCTCCACAGCACTTTCGGGAAGTGGAGTCTCTGCTGGGCTTTTTTTTATTTTTATACCAGTTCTAGGAGATGTGGATGTGGATTCCCAGGAACTTGAAGAAGGCCACTCTCTCCACACATGCACCGCTGATGGAAAGTGGACAACATGTCCTCCATCCAAACTGCAACATGAGTTGTTTGTGCCAATTCATGCAAGCATTACCAAAATGAGTGCTCTTACCTGTGTATTTGCGTGTCATGTGGTCATGTCCAAGGGTAACGTTGCCGTAGCTCAGGAGGTAGAGCAGGTCACCTATTCAGTTGGAAGGCTGATGGTTCAGTCTCAGGCTGTCAAATTTGGGATGCCAAAATATTTGTGGGCGAAATACTGAAGTGCTTGAATGCTGTTTAAAATGCTTTGAGTGCTCAAGTACTGTAGTAATGTACAATATAAGAATAAGTTTATTAATTGATTTAACTTCCGGTTGCATCTAATGCCATTTAGTCCATCTAGACTTTTCAGAAATCTGTGAAAATCCATATTGATACATTTTTTAAAATTTTTCTCGGAGAAACATGAACACGTTATTCACATGGCCTTTTGTGCACGACCGCTAGAGGTTGCTTAATAAAATAATAAAATGTGCCTGTAGAAACAACCTTTAAGGTATATTTTTTAAAGGAGGACAGGCTCAAAGTGGAGCATGATCCCTTCTCTGCCTCCTGAAGTCAATGACCATCTCTTTGGTCTTAGCGGTGTTTAGCTCCAGGTTGTTTTTAGGGCACCAGGCCGACCACCGTGGTGTCATTGGCAAACTTGATGAGCTTACACAACACTCCCATAAAGGGCTTTGGGTGTCATAATTTTGGGTGTCATATGTTCTCCTCTGATTTTTAATTTTCTTGCTGTAATGTCTGGCCCTCCTCCACCTCATCTGCTGACAGCACTAAGTATGACTCCCTTCCAGAGTTCTGGGTAAAATGCCTTCTGCCTCATTATTCAGCCCTCTGCCATACCATGCATGATCATTGTTAGTGCCATCACATTTTTCCCCCATTCTGATGCACAGCCTAAATTTCAGCTAGTTTTCTTGACCATGCCTACATGGCTAAATGCATTCAGCTGCTGTCTGATTCAATATTTGTATTAACAAACTTTGAAGTGGTGTACCTAATAAAGTAGTCAGTGAGTATATATAGGAAATTGCATCAAAACTTTGGAAATTTTTCAGAATTATGAACAGTATAGTGGTAGTATTTTATGACAAATAATGCATTTAAAGCTGTCTGGTTATAAATGATATTTTCATTATTGCGTTCAGCATTTTGGTAGATGTAAACTGTGCATTTAAAAGTCTAATGTGATAATAGAGTGAATAATTTGTGATTGATTTGCAGACATTTCAAGTAAAACAACATTAAATTACTCATCCTCATTTATATATTGGATAAATTTCAGGGTATTCTTCTGACAAATATGTCTTTTCGATGGTTTAGACACTAAAGATGCCCACACAGGAAAAGCTCTTTCCATTTATGTGACTGGTGCAGGGGTCTTCATAGCTGGAGTTATTCTGGGATTAACCTGCTGGATAAAAAGTCATGGGTGAGACTCTTTTTATTGTCATAGTCAAATATGGATACTAACTTTTTCTGCAGTGTCACTGTGTTCATAGCTCAGTGCTGGCATAGAAGGTGAACAGAAAAATCACAACTGAATAAATTAGAATTTTATGTATAGTAGAAGTTGCCTAAGTCGAAGTCGCACAAATTTAGATTCGGATGGCTTCTGCATTTTTCCTAATGTTGATTCCAATAAAAATTATCACCTAAATTGGATCACACAAGTCAGATGGGTGTTGTTTGTGGAGAAGGTGCTGGAAAGGACAGCTGTGGCACGGTATGACCCTCTTATGTCTAAGCTGGATTTTATCTGACTTACACATAAGACAGATGTTTTATAAGTTGGACAAAATTCCCCGGATCATTTTAATCCGACTTAGATGCTTTCTGCTGTATGCTATACAGTAAGTAGGGCTGCAACGATTTCTCGAGCAACTCAAATAATTTGATTAAAAAATCCTCGACACAAATTTGTTGCTTCGATGCGTTATTTAAACTCTGCAGCGCTCCGGTTTGCTTTTTCCTGTAACCACCATTAAACCTTTACTGGGAAACAGCTGGAGGTCTTTCATCAACCACCTGATCAGCAACATGAAGAAAAGAGAACTGTTTGTTTCACACAGCAAAAAATATGCAGAAGAACTGTTGATAAGACAAAAGTAGCAATTACTCTATTAATCAATAGACTACTTGATTACTAAAATAACTGATAGTTGCAGCCCTAATTACAAGCTACATCCAGATTGAACAATTTTGATCCTTCCCCAAATAATTATAATTATTAAGACAGAAGATAATGTAAATGTTTAGGTTCTTCCTTGATTTTTCTCTGTGTGTCTGTGAATACATCCTACACTAATGCTGACATCCTTTCTTATCAAAGTGGTTGTCTAAGGTCAGAAACATCTGGACTGTCTGTACCTGAACGTCCCGACTGTTTGGTGAGCAATTCATTGTTTTGATCTAGACTTTGGCTATTTGCTTTTAGACATACAGAAATGGACATTTGTGTTTTAGGACTTTTTGTAAGAGGTATAAAGCATGAAAAGCTGTCTGCCCATTTCATTTGTGTCCTCTTGATTTGCACTGTGTGAAGAAGCTGTTGCAGAAATGAGCAGAAATACAGAAAAATTCTTGCAATTTTTGAGATTTTTAAGGATTAGTGAAGTATGTGGGTAGATTGGATTCAGTCTAATTAAGACCTAAAATCATGATGAATTAAGATTTATAATACTTTTTTTTAAAGGATGAAG